>JASPKZ010008736.1:5000-92500 GCA_030220185.1 Diploptera punctata | reverse complement strand
GTCAAACATTATATTTGTATATATATACAGAATTTTAATGTTCACACATCTTTCTGTGCCTGAAGTTTTATTCTTCTTCTTCACTCGTCTCTCTCCATCCAATCCATGTCCTCCAGACCTCTTGCTCTCATTCCAGTTCCAATTTCCTGCATCCACGAGTTTCGAGGTCCCCCTCTCCTCCTTCTTCCAGGTGGACACCATTCCAATGTTTTCCTGAGTAATCTATCCTCATGCATTCGTCGTACGTGCCCATACCAATTTAATTGCTTATACTGTTTATAATCTACTATAGAATAACCAATATTAATTTTTTCTCTTATGACAGTATTTCTTATTTTGTCTAATTTTGAACATCTTTCTGCTCTCCTCAAGAAATACATTTCCATCGACATAAATTGTTCTAAGTTTTTGTTGAATTTCCAAACTTCAGCTCCATATGTGACAGTACTTCTCACTATTCAATTATATATTTGTGTCCCGCGCCGTAGCCGAGCGGTTAAGGTAGGAAGCCTTGGCGCAGAGCTACGGGACTTGCGCTGGTTCGAGTCTCCATGGGGGAAGAAGTTTTCTCATTGTATTTCGGCCAGTATGGGACCGGTGCCCACCCAGCATCGTGAGGCAATTGGGTAGCTACAATAAGTAGCGGCTCCAGGTTGAGGAACCAGCTATAACGGCTGGGGGACTCGACATGCTAACCACATGTCACCCCTACACTGGCTGTTGATCATCTACCTCTGTGATTGACACATGTGGATGTGAAGGGCCAGCAGCCGGCTGGTAAAAGGGCAACCGCTGAAAAGTGGAAAGACCCTCAATCGGAATTATATATTTGTAACTTATTTTTCCTGGTTATATGTCTGTTCCATTTGACTCCATTGCTGTTATTGCTCTACCTGTATTTATTCTGTTCTTAATATCACTTTCTTCTTTATCCTCTTTGACTAATTTTACTCCCAGATACTCAAATTCTTTACATCCTCTAATATACCCCTTTTCGTCTTCTAATATCAAATCTTCGGTTTCGGCTCCACATCCCATATAAAATGTTTTTTTTTTCTAAATTTATTTTCAAAACCCAGTTATCGTATTCGTCCAATAATTTTCTGACCATAAACTCCATGTCTTCGTATTCTTGAGCAGTTATTATCTGGTCATCCGCAAATGATAGTGTATATATTGTATCTGTTGATCCATCTCCAATTAGTCTACTACTCTCCCATTCCTGAACATTTTTTGCTCCAGTTTGACAGTGCTTTATGTATAAATATCTTACATAATGTTGGTGATATGCTACAACCTTGACGAAGGTCTTTTGTTACATACTTTAATTTCTTCTGATATATATTTTCCAATTTTAATTTTAGATACTGCATTTTTATACAAAGTTTTATTGCAATAATAATTGTATCGTTTATGGCCATATCTTCTAATGTTTCTCACAACGTTTGTAAAGATACAGTGTCATATGCCTTTTATAAATCCACAAATGTGAAATGAACTTGTTGGTTGGTATCATTCGTCTTTTCAATCAATTGTTTTACCACAAATATGTGATCAATTGTAGATCTTTCAGATCTAAAGCCTGCTTGTACTTCATTCTCCTTATGTTTATAATTTTCTTCCAAATAGTATTTGATTATTTTTCCATATATACGGCTAAAAACATTCATTACGGTGATTCCTCTATAATTATTGCACTCATCCTTCCTTCTTTTCTTATGAATGATTGATATCAACCCAATTTTCCCATTTTCCTGGTACATCGTCTCCGTTTAGGCATCTCTCAAAAAGGCTCCTTAACAATTCAAATAATTTCCTTGTACCATATTTAATTAATTCTGGCTGTACTCCTTCCTCCCCACAAGCCGTTCCATTTTTTAAACTTCCAATTACTGTCTCTACTGTCTCAATATCTAAATGTATACTCGTTCTGTTTTGATCATCAGTTTCCTCTGCAATTTCACTTAAAAATTCCAAACGATCTTCAGTCAATAGTTTGCTAAAATATAATTTCCCTTAATTTAAAGAAATTCCCTGAATATTGATTTTATTGTGTCCTGTCTTTCTTAATTTTTTCAAAGTTCTCCGTGCCTCTCAACACCTTTTTCCTCCTATATAAGTCTGAATTCTTTGACAGGTTCTTTCCCAATATTTATTCTTTTCTTCTGTCACCTTCTTTCTTACCTTAGTTTGTGCTTTTTTATACTCCATTTTTTCCGTCACTTGTTTTGTACTTAACCATTTAAGATATTTACTTTTTAATCATCTACATCATTCTTAATCTCCTTGTTCCAAAAACAAGTTTTCTTATTCTCCATTTCCTTTTTTTCCAAAGCCTCCCTAGCAGCCATGTGTATATTTTCGACAATATACTGATATTGTTTTTCAGGAGTATTAAATGTATTTTGAATTAACGTTTCGTCCAGCCTCTTGCGGTAAAGGTATAAAACACTATCGTCCTCTAACAACTGAGTATTATATAGAGGTGTGTGCGTAATTTCTGATGTCTCCAATTTCTCTTTCTTATCGTCAGTCTTATTAAAATATGGAAAACATATTTTTGCATTTACCAAATAATGATCACTGCCACAGGTTGGGCCTCTATACACTCTAACATCTTGTATTTTCAAATCCGTATTTTGTCCAACAATTATATAATCTATTATTGATCTCTGCAGTAAAGTATCTTGATATCTTGTGTATTTATGAATGTCGTTGAGTTGATAAAATCCGTTTGTAATTTTTAACGAGTACTGCTCACATATTTCTATAAGTCTTTCGCCGTTATCATTAATTTTCTCCTCTCCAAAAGGACCGACCACTTCACTTCCAATCCTGGTGCCAGTTTCAACCATTAAAATCTCCCATCATAATAATTTCTCTTGAGTTCCCAATTTCGCTTATTACGTTATTCAAGTTTCCATAGAACTCATCTTTCTTCGTAGGCGATTCATCTTGGCTTATGCCATACATTCCTAGAATTGTAACTTTTTTCCCAAAAATATTTATATTCATTTTAATCATATTTTCATTTATGGCCTCCCAACTAGTTATACATTTCTTGAATTTCTTCTTAATTATCATTGAGATTCCTCTCTGCGCTCGTTTATGTTTGTCTACTCCTCTGAAAAAATGCATATATGGACCTTTAACTTCTGAACCTTTTCCTTTCTTTCTTGTTTTGTTAGCACAATTATGTCTTGGTTAAGCATTTTCATTTCCTCTATGATGTCAACCATTTTATTTTGAACATCTCGAATATTCCATGTTCCAACAAGAAATGTCCTTTTCCTTTGCTTTTGTCGTCTTGGTATATTTCCGTCCGGCTTTAAATCTTTAGGCTTTTAGACATTGTTATGTCTTTTGTGACGAACAGGGAGCTGGCCTGATGCATCAACCTCCCCACCTGGAAGAGCAGGTAATTTTTGTTCAAGGTTTTCTTCCTCTAGCCTTTGTCAAGCCAATAAAGAACTGCAAGGCAGCAGCATCTGTACCCTACATAAGGGGCCCTCAGAGGGTACTATCAGCCGGGCGTACTGAACCCTGGTTCTTTAACGAGGTTGATACTCATTACCCTCACCTTTTCCTAATCTGGCTTGGGACAGGCTTTGGCGGGTTTCATTAAGTTATAATAGTATATATATATATATATATATATATATATATATATATATATATATATATATATATATATCCCAGTGTGCCACTGATTACGCCACTGAGCAAGTGTAGTACAAACATTCATTTATCTTATAATAATATATTGTCATTATTACCAGATGTAGTGGGATATAAATCCAGGGGTCCGGGTTCAAACCCCGTCGGAGCGTTTACTTTTCTTACCATGTCATTTAAGATTGCATTGCTCAATGTCAAAAATTTAATTATAATAGTATATGTAGTAAGTCTAGTAAAAACATTCGTTTCTATTATAATAATATATCTCATTATTTCTGGATGTAGTGGGATATAAATACAGAGGTCTGGATTCAATTCCCGTACGAGCAATTACTTCCCATATAATGTCAATTCAAGATTGAATTGCTCAATGTGAAAAATTTAATTATAATTGAGGGGCTCAGTGGAATAAGGGCCCATCCCAACCAATGGTTGATTTTTAGTTATTTGCAGATTATGTATCCTATGGCCATCTTCTGTTAATCTTTAGAAGCTCATAATTCTAACTTTGCTCAAAAGAGGGTAAATGAGTCTTTATGTCTAAGAAAAATTTCTAACTTCTTCACGCGCGCGGAGAATAAAGGCCCATCCCAACTGCTGACACGTGACCGTATATTGTCCGCTACTCTGTAGTCCGCTGCAATACTGACTAGCATTGCCGGCAAATATCAGTAAATGCATAATGGCTAATGTGGCAGGTTCTTGTGCAAATGGAAATAGTGTAATAAAATATAAGAAAAGAAAAATAAATGTGCAAGAGTGGAATAAAACGAAGCAGAACATTTTACGCAACAGTGGAAAGGAATATATATCGGCCTGAATCAGTTGCTTCAAGAGGTGCGGACGAAATTGCTAGTTGTTTATTAAAAGCTGTGCCACTGATTGAAAAAAGGTGCTAATAAAAAGAAACTTATAATGTATATAGTGATTCATGTGTTGTTCAAAACAAGAATTATACAATAATGGGACTTTGGCTGTACATGATTGATTGTGGTTGGTTTGAAGAAATTGAACATAAATTTCTTGTACCAGGTCACACTTTCCTTCCCTGTGATGCTGACTTTGGTGTGATTGAAAAAGTTAAAAGAAAAACACAAGTGGTTTATACACCCGAACAGTGGGCTCACCTCATAAGAAAGAGTTGAACAAAGAAACCATTCACAGTAATTGAGATAAATGCAGAAGATTTTAAAGATTTGGATAACTTAAATGTTCACAAAGAGAAATGTGACGCTGGACAAGCATAAGGTAGACATCAGAAAAGCATCTCAGTTTCGTTTTGTGGAAAACACATGTAATGTATGTAAAATCCAATTTCGGTGATTTGGCTTTAGAGGAAGTAATAAGCCTTTAAAAAAGGGAAAGGAAAGTGTCCTGTATTACGAGATGGTAATATTGACAACAAAATATCCTAATGGTAGGATGATAAAGAAGACATCATGACTCTCATGACATTTGTACCACCTGTACACCAGACGTTTTAACAGTAGCCTTAAATCAGATGATGATGATGATGATGATGATGATACAAATGCTGCAAACGTAGAATACATAGATTAATGCAATATTCAAGTTAAAAAGTGTTATTTAATTTGTTTATTTATGTTGTATTTTTTATATTCTCAATTTTCTTTTTCTTTGATTAGACATATGAAACAACATAGTGATCTATACATTTGCAGGCAGAAAGCTTATTTTATGTACAAGACATGTACCAAATATTATCAATGTGTGCTCTATATATTTTACTCAATGTAGAATTTAATAAAATGCTATTTTTCTCCAAACTTAGTGCAGTTGGGATGGGCCCTTATTCCACTGACCCCCTCAATTATATATATATATATATTCAAGTGCCCTTCCCTTTACGCCACCAATCCGGTCAAGTACAATCATTCATTTCTCTAATAATAATATATACTCATTATTACAAGAAGTCGTGGGATATAATTCCAGAGTTCCGCGTTCAAGTCCCGTCATAGCATTTATTTTTCTTTTCATGGCATTTTGAGCTCGCACTGCTTAAGTTACTATATACATATATCCCAGTGCGCTACTGATTAAGCCACCGAGCAAGTCTAGTACAAACATTTATTTCTCTTATAATAGTATATTGTCATTAATGCCATATGTTGTGGGATATAAATCCAGAGGTCCGGGTTCAAGTCCCATCCGAGCATTTATATTTCATATCATGACATTTTGAGCTTGCATTGGCATTTGTCAAAAATGTAAAGATACTAATAATTATATATATATATATATATATATATATATATATATATATTCAAGCGCTCTACCGATTACGCCACCGAGCAAGTCTGGTACAAACATTCATTTCTCTTATAATAATATATTCTAATTGTTACACGATGTAGTGGGATATGAATCCAGTGGTACGGGATCAAGTCCCGTACGAGCATTTATTTTTATTATCATGGCATTTTATGCAAGCATTGCTAAAAGCAAATATATATATATATATATATATATATATAATATATCAGCCTCGCAAGATTTACAAAAAAAAAATATTAGCTTCATAACACTATTGTGTGAAATGGTTATTTTTTTAGCAAAACATATCAAATATGTAGACGTAATAAGAACTTACGTTGCGGAGCAACGCCACTGTGTGTTAATACTGAAAAGTCAGTTTTGATTTGAATGTAATAAAATACAAGCTTTTGACAGGTTTAAATCTAGTTTGTAACAGAATTTTTTTGGAATGAAGAAATCGCAGCTCTTCCTTTACCAGGTAAATACTAAATACAATTATAAATATCATATTTTCATAGGTTTAAAATGTTTGAAAATATATTACGTTTTGTACTGTTCACATTTCAAATCTAACATAATATAAGAAATTTATATACAAAATTTCAAATGTTTCTGTCTTTGCATATTTTTGACATATGATTTTATGTTATTCTAAATTACAAGCGCAATTTTAAAATAAAAATCAATATAATTCCTTCTTGAATTATATGTGTGTATGTGTGTGTGTGTGTGTGTGTGTGTTTGACATGATAAGAAAAATTATTAAATGCTCCAGCGGGACTTGAAGCCGAACCTGTGGATTTATCCCAGTGCTCTATCAATTACGCCACCGAACAAGTCTAGTAAAAACATCAATTTCTATTATAATAATATATCTCATTATTACTGGATGTAGTGGGATATAAATACAGAGGTCTGTGTTCAAGTCCCGTACGAGCAATTACTTTTCATATCATGTCAATTCAAGGTTGAATTGCTTAAAGTAAAAAAAAAAAATATTATTATATATATATATCCCAGTGCCCTTCCATTTACGCCACCAATCAAGTTAAGTACAAACATTCATTTCTCTTATAATAATATATTGTCATTATACAGATGTAGTGGGATATAAATACAGAGGTCCGCGTTCAAGTCCGGAAGAAGCATTTCTATTTTTTATCATGTCATTTATATTTGCATTGTTCAATGTCAAAAATGTAATTATAATTGTAATATATATATATATATATATATGGTATGATAAGAAAAATAAGTGCCTGGACGGGATTCGAACCCGGATCTCTGAGTCTGTACCTCAGCGTGATATCCATTACACTACCAGGCGAATCCAATTCAAACACTTATTTTTCTTATATATGTATTATACTCTCCATTATTACTAGATGTCGCGAGAACACTGTCTTCACTGCCATCTAGTAGCTGACTATATCAAGTAAGCAAATTAAAGAGAATATTTATTTTACTTTATACCAGTGACGCTTTATCGATGTTATAATTAAATGTTTAACATTGAGCAATGCAAGCTTAATATGGTATGATAAGAAAAATAAGTGTTCTCGCGACATCTAGTAATAATGAAGAGTATAATACATATATAAGAAAAATAAGTGTTTGAATTGGATTCGCCTGGTAGTGTAATGGATATCACGCTGAGGTACAGACTCAGAGATCCGGGTTCGAATCCCGTCCAGGCACTTATTTTTCTTATCATACCATATTAAGCTTGCATTGCTCAATGTTAAAGATTTAATTATAACATATATATATATATATATATATATATATATATATATATATATATCCCAGTGTGCTACCGATTATGCCACTGAGCAGGTGTAGTACAAACATTCATTTCTCTTATAGTAATATATTGTCATTATTACCAGATGTAGTGGGATAGAAATCCAGGGGTACGGGTTCAATTCCCGTCCAAGCATTTATTTTTATCATATCATTTAAGATTGCATGATCAATGTCAAAAATGTAATTATAATTGTGTGTGTGTATATATATATATATATATGTGTATATATACCAGTGAGCTACCGATTACACCACCGAGGATGTGTAGTAAAAACATATCTTTCTCTTATAATAATATATTCTCATTATTACTAGAAGCCGTGGGATATAATTCCAGAGTTCCGTGTTCAACTCCCGTCAGAGCATTTATCTTTCTTTTCATGTCATTTTAATCTCGCATTGCTCAATGTCAAAATTTAGTTACAATATATATATATATCCTCATCATCATTCGGTATTATGGCAGCTGCCGCCATCTTCCGGAAACCAAACGCCATTCCTCTCTATCCATCCATTGATCTTCCTCCATTCCTCTGATATTCATAGCTGCTTGTACCCCTTCTATCCAAGTTTTCTTCGGTCTTCCTCTCTTCCTCCTTTCCATTGGGATTCATTCCATAACAATCTTTGCTCTGGCATTCGATTGACATGACCATACCACTTCAATCTTTTCTTTTCTCTGATGTCTATGATGTCCGGCTCCTCTTGTATACCCATAATTTCCCTTATTTCTTTATTTCGTATTCTATCCATTCTAGATTTTCGAGCTCTTCTTCTTAAAACATCCACTTCTGTACTTAAAATTCTTTTCATTTCCCTGGTAGGAATTTGCCAGACTTCGGCACCATATGTTAAAATGCTCTGAATTATGGTTTGATATATTTGTTATTTTCTATTTTTTGTAATATTTTTGCTCCACCAAACAGAGTTTAAAGCATTTATTGCTTGTTTTGTTTGTGCGATTCTATTTTTAATTTCCACTGTGTTATCGCCTGAATGGTCTAATTTTGTTCCTAAATAAGTGCATTCAATACTAGGTTTTAGTTCTTCTCCATTGTTGAAATTTATATTTTCCATTTCTTCTCCTATACACAGATATTTAGTTTTCTCAATGTTTATATAAAGTCCCCATTTTCATATTCTTCTTTTAGTTTTTTAGCCATATATTCTATGTCATCGTGGTCCTGTGCTATTAAAACCTGGTCATCTGCAAAATATAATGAATATTATGTGTATTTTGGACTGGAAGTAAATATCAATAAAACTAAATATATGGTCTCACGTAGAAATTCATTAAATAATGGAAATGGACAGCTAATTACAAATGAGGGAAATTTTGAGGAAGTGGCTGAATTCAAATACCTAGGAACAATAATCACAAATAGGAATGAGATGCAGAAATAAATTAAACATAGGCTCAATTCTGAAAATGCATGCTATTATGCATTGCAGAGACTCTTGATGTCCGAACTCCTTTCAAAAAACGTTAAACTGAAAATATATAAAACTATTATTCTACCACTTATATTATATGGGTGCGAAACATGGACTCTTACTTTAAAGGAGGAAAGGAGATTACAAGTATTTGAGAATAAAGTACTTAGGAAAATTTTTGGACCAAAGATAGATGAACAGACAGGTGAATGGAGAAGACTTCATAACAATGAACTACATGGTCTTTACAGGAAGCCAGATATAATAAGAACAGTTAAGTCTCGTAGACTGCGATGGGCAGGACATGTTGCACGTATGGGGAATGAAAGACTTGAATGGAAGCTTTTTGTAGGAAAGCCAGAGGGAAGACGCCCAGTTGGTAGACCAAGAATGAGGTGGGAGAATAGCATTAACTATGATTTGAGGGAAGTAGATTATACAGGGAATGATTGGAAAGCATTAACTCAGGATAGGGATGTATGGAGAGCTTATGTCCGTGCGGCCATGAACCTACGGGTTTGATAGTGTCAGTGAGTAAGTATATGTGTATTTTGGATAGGCATGGCCATTTTTTCCTCCAGTCTCTTAGTACTCTTTCGAGATAAATTTTAAATAGAGTTGGAGATAAACTGCAACTTTGCCTTAAACCTTTTGTAATAGTAAATTACTTTGTTATATGATTTCCAACTTTTATTTTCGAAATAGATCCTTTGTATAATGCTTTTATAGCTTATACTAATTTTTTGGTAATGTTGGAATCGTCTAAAGTTTCCCATAACATTTTCTGGGGAATACTATCATATGCTTTGGTTAAATCTACAAAAAGCAAATGTAAATCTCTGTTAGTTGCTCTTTTCTTTTCTATCATTTGTGTTATGCAAAATATATTATCTGTGCATGACCTACCACTTCTAAAACCAGATTGTTCTTCCATTTCTTTATCCTGGTATTCTATATCAACCATTTTACTTAGTATACGTCCATATATTCTATTTAATGTACTCGTTACTGATATGCCTCTATAATTTTCAAACTTTCTCTTGTCTCCCTTCTTATATATCGATGTTATAATAGCGATTTTCCACTCTTCTGTCACTTCTTCGCCATTTATTATTTTATTAAATAGTACAGTGATCATTTCCAATAACTTCTGACTGCCATTTTTAATCAATTCTATAGCAATATTTCCTGGGCAGGCATTACTACCATTTTTCATTCTCATAATTTCCTTTCTTACAGTATTTATATCAATTTCGATTATGTTTCCTGTTTCCGTCTCTAATAAATCATCATTTTGTCCCAAAAATTCTTTTCGGTCCTCAACTAAAAGCTTTTTGTAATATTGTTCCCATTCATGTATCCCTATTAGGTTGAGAAGATTCTTATTTCTATTCGTTGAACGTATATTTTTTATAAATTTCCATGATTCAGAACTCTTCTTGCTTCCTAAATATGTTTGTATTTCTGTACATTTCTTATCCCAAATCTCATTTCTGTGTTTAGTAACCATTCTTCTCACTCTTGCTTGTGCTTTTTGATATTGTATTTTGTCGTTCTGGTTCTTTGTACTAAGCCATTTTAAAAATAACTGTTCCTTATTCTGTATTTCTTTCTCTATTTCATCGTTCCAAAACGGTGCTGTCCTTCCTCTATAGTCGTCTTTCTCACCTAATGCTTCATAGGCGGCTTCATGAATACACCTTTTTAGGTACTGATACATTTCTTCTGTATCTCTGTGTTAATTTTTTATTCAATCTCTGTCGATATAAATCCCCTGGGGGTCCGTCGGACCCCAGCTGTGCTCACAACAGCAACAGGGCGCGTCCCCGGGTGGTGGATAGGGGAACGGTCGGTGGTTTGCTTGCATTCCTCCCGGCTAGGTCCAGACCGGACCCGCGGGCCATTTGTGGGGTCGTCAGGACTCGAGCGACCTGACGTACTATATAGCTCGTGCTGCGCCCACTCCAGCAGCAAAACGCGTCCCTCGGTGGCGTAGTGGGGAAAAGGTCGGTGGATCTGCTAGTCAGTCCTCCCTTCCAAGTCCGATGGACTCGCGGACCATGAGTGGGGTCAGCAGGAGAATTTTTTGCGATAGGGGCCTGCTGTCAAGCCTGAACTTTCCCGGCCCACAGCGGGGGCCTATGCCGCCGTTGGCGGGGCGGTGGTAGAGTGGGAGATGTGGCGCTCCTGCTCTCTTGGTTCATTGAACCTGAGACCATCTGTGGGGGCACCATGGGAGATGAGCTCCCTGGATGCCTACATTGCTCAGTGGGCTACCTCACAGCAGCTACACGATTAGGCCTAGTCTTGCGAACGGGCTGGATGGGACAATACCGGGCGTAATGCTGGGAATTACCACCAGGTCAATAAGTTCGGGAAAGGAGGAAGCGTGGTCTTTTGATCTGTGAGACTTAGCGCCGACTCTGGAACCGAGTGACCCAAGGACAATCTGTGAGGTCGTCAGGAGTTGAGCGACCTGACGTACTAATGCTCAGGCTGGACCCACTTCAGCAACCAAACACATCCCCAGCTGGTGCACTGGGGGAAAGATCGGTGGATCTGCTAGACAGTCCTCCCGGTTAAGTCCAAGGGACTCGTGAACCATTAGTGGGGTAGGCAAGAGTTGAGCGCCTTGTCGTACTAGTTGCTCATCTGTTAGAGCTTGCGAGCTCCGTGCTGGCCCATAACAGCTGCAGAAGGCGTCCCTGGGGGCACACCAGGGCTCGGCTCGGACCAGTCCAGCGGGGAGCTACTGTACTGGTTCCTGGCTTGGCCTACGGGCCCGTCGACAAACTGTGGGGTCGCCAGGAGATGAGCACCTGGATGTACTAAAAGTCTCACACTGTTGGGCTTGAAGCCCTAGCCGGTCTCACAACGGCTGCAGGACACGTCCCTGGAGGCAGAACAGGGAATGGTCGGTGGATCTGCGACAGCAGTCCTCCCGGCTAGGCTCATGGAGCCCGTGGACCAACTGTCGGGTCGTCAGGATTGAGCGACCAGATGTACTATGTAGCTCAGCAATTCCCAGAACTCCAAACTCCAACACTCTCTCCCTGGGGTGTTGGTGTAAGGACCGTGAACTTGAACGTGGACGCGAACATAGGATAGGGAGGACTAGAACTAGGATTTGGGAGTATGGTCAGGACGACCGAGGTATCCCAAGGGGTGGACGGCTGGGCCTAGATGTTGATATAAATGCTTTACACATTCGTTTTGTAGGCTTTCAACATTATATTTTCTTTCCGTTTCTGTTCTAACATTTTCTTCTTTTCCTGCGTGGTTTTTTCTTTATTAAGAATGCAAGCAAATACAAATTTTCCAATTACTAATTTATGATCTGTCCCACAACTTGGTCCTCTATAAGCTCTGACATCTTGTATTTTAATTTTTTAATTTTGTTTTGTAATTATGTAATCGATAATGGATTTTTGATTTAGTGTTGGACGTTCCCATGTGTATTTATGGATATATTTATGATTGAAATATATATATATATATATATATCTCAGTGCGTTAACTGTTACGCCACAGACCAAATGTAATACAAACATAGAATTCTCTAATAAAAAATATACTCATTGTTACCAGATGTACTAGGATGTAAACCCAGAGATCCGGGTTCAAGTCCCGTCCTAATATTTATTTTTCTTATCATTTCATCTTATGACTGCATTGCTCAATGACAAAAATTTAATTACTATATATGTATATATATCCCAGTTCGCTACCGATTACGCCACCAAACACGTCTTGTACAAATATTTAATTCTCTTATAATAATATAATCTGATTATTACTACATGTAGTGGGTTAAAAATGCTGAGGTCCGGGTTAAAATCCCGTCCGAGCCCTTATTTTTCTTATTATGTCATTTCAAGCTTGCTTTGCCCAATGTCTAATATTTTGTTACAATAATATAGGAAAGCAACAGGAAGCTACCACACCTACAATTCCCTAGTAAAACTGCAAGCACAGCATGAAAATGCTATGATTGCAGTGAAGGACCTGCCTTCGGGCAGAATTACTATGGATGGATTATGTATATTCCATTGTTCTACCGATTACGCCATCAATCAAGTCTACTACAAAAATTCTCTTCTCTTATAATAATATAATCTCATTATTACTAGATGTATTGGGATATAAATGCAGAGGTCGGTGTTCAAGTCCCATCTGAAATTTTATTTTTCTTATCATCTTATTTTCAGGTTGCATTGATCAATGTCTAAGATTCATTTATAATATACATATACATATCCCATGCGCTACCCATTACGCCACCGAAATGTCTATTACAAACATTTATTTCTCTTATAATAATATATTCTTATTATTACTAAATGTAGTGGGATATAAATCCAGATGTCCGGGTTCAAGTCTCGTCCTAACATTTATTTTCTTATCATTTCTACTTACGCCTGCAATGCTCAATGTCAATAATATTTAAAAATATATATATCACAGTGCTCTACCAACTACGACACCGAGCATGTCTAGTACAAACATTTATTTCTCTTATCATTACTAAATGTAGTGGGATATAAATCCAGATGTCCGGGTTCAAGTCCCGTCCCAGCATTTATTATTCTTATCATGTCATTTTAAGCTTGCATTGCTCAAAGTCAAAATGTAATTACAATATAGATATATCCCAGTGCGCTACCGATCACGCCACCGAGCAGTGTACTACAAACATTAAATTCTCTAATAATAAAGTATTCTTATTATTACAAGAAGTAGTGGGATGTAAATCAAGAGATCCGGGTTCTAGTCCCGTCCTAACATTTATATTTCTATTAATTAAATAAAATAAAACGTAGTTTTATTTAATTTTCATATTTATTATATAATTCAGTGACAGCTGTTTCGGTACACTGTACCTTCTTCAAACATGTTAACAATTATTTCTCTTATAATTTGTTAACATGTCTGAAGAAGGTACAGTGTACTGAAACAGCTGTCACTGAATTATATAGTAAATATGAAAATCAAATAAAACTACGTTTTATTTTTATCATCATCATCATGAACAAATTCGTTTTAGGCCATGTGGCCTGAACCTAGCGAAGATGGTCTTGATCTTTCCACCGATATTTGGTCCCTATGTCCAGTTGGGGTATATTGGAATGCCAATTTTGGAAGTCTATTTCTTGCCATTCTTCTCAGATGATTTTTCCATTCTTGTTGGTATCTTTGTATATCATCATTTAAACTTGTTACTCCAAGTTTTCCTCTGACAGTAGTGTTCCTTTGGTGATCCAGTCTATTAACTCCTAACAATGATCGTAAGAAGCGCATTTGGCTTACTTGAAGTTTATGAGAGTAATTTTTATTTAATTAATAAATATAGATTTTCATCAAGTAAACACCAACTCAATTGATTATTTATAATTCTTATAATTTCTACTTATGCCTGCATTGCACAATGTCAATAATTTAATTTATATATATATATATATATATATATATATATATATATATATATATCCCAGTGCTCTACCGACTATGACACCGAGCATGTCTAGTACAAACATTCATTTCTCTTATATTTTCATTATTACTAGATGGAATGGGATATATATATAGAGTTCGTGGTTCAAGTCCCGTCCGAGCATTTATTTTTTTATTATTATGTCATTTTATGCTTGCATTGATCAAAGTCAAAATGTAATTAAAATATATATATATATATATATATATATATATATATCCCAGTGCGCTACCGGTCACGCCACCGAGCAGTGTACTATAAACATTAAATTCTCTAATAATAAAGTATTCGCATTATTACAAGAAGTAGTGGGATGTAAATCCAGAGGTCCGGGTTCCAGTCCCGTCTTAACATTTATTTTTCTTATCATTTCTACTTGTGCCTGCATTGCTCAATGTCAATAATATAATTAAAAAAAAAAAAATATATATATATATATATATCACAGTGCTCTACCGACTACGACACCGAGCATATCTAGTACAAACATTCATTTGTCTTATAATAATATATTTTCAGTATTACTAGAAGCAATGGGACGTAAATATGGAGATCCGGGTTCAAGTCCCGTCCGAGCATTTTTTTTCTTATGTCATTTTAACTTGCATTGATCAATGTCAAGAATGTAATAATAATATATGTGTATATATATCCCAGTGCGCTACCGATTACGCCACCGAGCAAGTCTTGTACAAACAATTATTTCTCTTATAATAATATATTCTCATTATTACTGAATGTAGTGGGATATCAATCCAGAGGTCTGGTGTCAGGTCCCGCCCGTGCATTTATTTTTCTTATCATATCAATTTAAGCTTGCATTGCTCAATGTCAAAAATGTAATTATAATATATATATATATATATCAGTGCGCAACCGATTACGCCTTCAGCAAGGCTAGTATACATATTAATTTATTGTATTATAAAATATCCTCATTATTACCAGATATAGTGGATATAAATCCTGAGATCCAGGTTCAAGTCCCGTCCGAACATTTATATTTCTGATCAGGACATTATGAGCTTGCATTGGCATTTGTCAAGAGTTTAATAATAATAACAGTAGTAATAATAATAACTATAATAATAATAAATAATAATAATAATAATAATAATAATAATAATGATAATAATATATATCACAGTGCGCTACCGATTACGCCACCGAGCGGGTCTAGTACAAACATTAATTTTTTTATAATATATTCTAACTGTTACCCGATGTAGTGGGATATGAATCCAGAGGACCGGGTTCAAATCCCGTCGGAGTTTATTTTTCCTATCATGACTTTTGAGCTTGCATTGTCATTTGTCAAATTTTAATAATAATAATAATAATATATATATATATATATATATATATATGAAACCCAATGCGCTACCGATTACGCCACCGAGTCAATCTAGTACAAACATTAATTTCTCTTATAATAATATATTCTAATTGTTACACGATGTACAGGGATACGAATCCAGAAGTCCGGGTTCAAGTCCCGTCCGAGCATTTATTTTTCTTATCATGTCATTTTATGCATGCCTTACTAAATACTAAGCATTTAATTATAACTTATATATATATATCCGCCTCGCAAGATTTACAAAAAAAAATAGATTAACGTCGTAACACTATTCTGTGAAATGTGTTTTTTTAAGCAAAGAAAGAACAAATATGTTTACGTAATAATAACATACATTGCGGAGCAACGCCACTGTGTGTGAATTTTGAAAAAGTCAGTTTTGATTTGAATTTAATAACATGCAAATTTTGACAGGTTTAAATCTAGACTGTAACCGTAATTTTTTTGGAATGAAGAACGCCCAGCTCTTCCTTTATCAGGTAAATACTAAATACAATTATAAATATCATATTTATCATGGATTAAAATGTTTGAAAATATATTACGTTTTGAATTGTTCACATATGAAATCTAACATATGAAAAATTTAAGTATAATATTTCATATGTTTCTGTCCTTGTATATTTTCTTAGATATGATTTTATGTTATTCTAAATTACAAGCGGAATTTTAAATAAAAATGAATAAAATTGCTCCTTGAATTATATATATATATATATATATATATATATATATGTTTGTGTGTGTGACAAGATAACAAAAATTAATAAAATATCCAACGGGACTTGAACCCGAACCTGTGGATTTATAACAGTGCTCTATCAATTACGCCACCGAGCAAGTCTAGTACAACTTTCATTTCTATTATAATAATATATTCTCATTATTACTGGATGGTGTGGGATATAAATCCAGAGGTCCGCGTTCAAGTCCGTCCGAGCATTTATTTTTCTTATCATGTCATTTTAAGCTTGCTTTGCCGAATTTCAAAAATATAATTACAATAAAATATATATATTTCATTGCGCTACCTATTAAGCCACAACGCAGGTCTAGTACAAATATTCTCTTCTCTTATAGTAATATAGTCTCATAATTACTAGAAGTAGTGGAATTCAAATCCAGAGGTCCGCGTTCAAGTCCCGACCGAGAATTCATATTTTTATCATGTCATTTAAGATTGCATTGTCCAATGTCAAGTATGTAATAATAGTATATATATATATATATATATATCCCAGTGTGCTACCGAATATGACACTGTGCAGGTGTAGCACAAACATTAATTTCTCTTATAATAACATATTGTCATTATTACCAGATGTAGTGGGATATAAATCCAGCGGTACGGGTCCAATTCCTGTCGGAGCATTTATTTTTATCATATCATTTAAGATTGCATTGATCAATGTCAAAATTTAACTTATTACACGCTTTATATTAGCTTGTCCTTTATCTATCTATCTATCTATCTATCTATCTATCTATCTATCTATCTATCTATCTATCTATCCATCTATCTATCCATATATGTAACGGAATCTTTCAACGCGATTTTCACCCACTTAGAAACATTGGATCGACTTGAAACTTTGAATACGTGTAGAGGACCCGTGACAATACAATAATTTCATATTTTGTTTCAAAAATCCTGGCCAGAATCATCCGAAAATCAAAAAAATGAAAACTGGTATAATAGGTTGCGGACTTGTCAAGTTTTTAGTCAATCGTTGTAAGAGCTCAGTTGGTAGAGCAGTGAACTCTTAGTGGTATATAATTTCAGTAATCCATATGTCGCTGGTTCAAATCCGACTGGGAGGGTTTTTTTTATAGAAGAGTATTACTTTTAGCTCATACTACAATAGTATCGAATATTAAAGATATTTACATTTTTCTTATTCTGTAAAATATTAAAACTAAAAATAAAAAATAAATAATAGTTTTAAAAAACTAAAAGAACATGCTTTATTAGAAAACTAAAAAATGAAAAATAATTTTAATTTCCAATACGCTTGAGATAAAATAAAGTGGTCAACAAAAAAATCATCTCCAACACATATAGAATAAAATTAGAGTTATCAACAAAAAGAAAATTATTTTATCATCAAAAGCGTGGGGTGATTTTCATGATTTTTACATTTTCTTCTTAGAGAGCTTACTTTTACCAATATCGTTTATTATCAAATATATTAATTGATATAGAGCACCCTACGCTTTTGATGGTAAAATTATTTTATTTTTGTTGACAACTCTAATTTTATTCTATATGTGTTGGAGATGATTTTTTGTTGACCACTTTATCTTATGTCAAGCGTACTGGAAATTAAAATTATTTTTCATTTTTTAGTTTTCTAATAAAGCGTGTTCTTTTAGTTTTTTAAAACTATTATTTATTTATATACAGAGTGTTAATGTTTACACATCTTTCTGTGCCTAAAGTTTTATACTTCTTCCCCACTCGTCTCTCTCCATCCAATCCATGTCCTCCAGACCTCTTGCTCTCATTCCAGTTCTAATTTCCTGCATCCACGAGTTTCGAAGTCTTCCTCTCCTCCTTCTTCCAGGTGGACACCATTCCAATGTTTTCCTGAGTAATCTTTCGTCTTGCATTAGTCGTACGTGCCCATACCAGTTTAATTGCTTATACTGTATATAATCTACTATAGAATAACCAATATTCATTTTTTTCTCTTATGACAGTATTTCTTATTTTGTCTAATTTTGAACATCTTTCTGCTCTCCTCAAGAAATCCATTTCCATCGACATAAGTTTTTGTTCTTTGTTTTTGTTGAATTTCCAAACTTCAGCTCCTTATGTGACAGTACTTCTCACTATTCAATTCTATATTTGTAACTTATTTTTCCTGGTTATATGTCTGTTCCATAAAACTCCAATCATCATTGCTGTTATTGCTCTACCTGTATTTATTCTGTTCTTAACATCACTTTCTGGTTTATCCTCTTTATCTAATTTTACTCCCAGATACTCAAATTCTTCACATCCTCTAATACACCCCGTTTCATCTCCCAATATCAAATCTTCGGTTTTGGCTCCACATCCCATATAAAATGTTTTTTTTCTAAATTTATTTTCAAACCCCAGTTATCGTATTCGCCCAATCATTTTCTGAACATAAACACCATGTCTTCATAAATTCAAAAATTTAATTATAATATATATATATATATATATATAATATATATATACGACTATATCCCAGTGCACTACCTATTACGCCACCTAGCAAATGTACTACAAACATGAAATTCTCTAATAAAAATATATACTCATCATTACTAGATGTTGTAGGATGTAAATCCAGAGATCCGGGTTCAAGTCCCGTCCCAACATTTATTTTTCTTATCATTTCATCTTATGCCTGCATTGCTCAATGTCAAAAATTTAATTATATTATATATATATATATATATATATATATATATATATCCCAGTGTCTACCGATTACGCCACCAAGAAAGTCTTGTACACATATTTATTTATCTTATAATAATATATTCTTATTATTACTTACTCACTGGCACTATCGAACCCGTAGGTTGATGGCCGCGCGGACATAAGCTCTCGATACATCCCTATCCTGAGATAATGCTTTCCAGTCATTCCCTGTATAATCTTCTTCCCTGAAATCATAGTAAAATGTTGTTCTCCCACCTCATTCATGGTCTACCAACAGGGCGTTTTCCATCTGGCTTTCCTACAAGAAGTTTCCATGAACGTCTTCCATTTCCCCATACGTGCAACATGTCCTGCCCATCGCAGTCTACGAGAACTTAACTGTTCTTATTATATCTGGCTTCCTATAAAGATCATGTAGTTCATTGTTATGTAGTCTTCTCCATTCACCTGTCTGTTAATCTATCTTTGGTCCAAAAATATTCCTAAGACCCTTATTCTCAAATACTCGTAATCTCCTTTCCTCCCTTAAAGTAAGAGTCCATGTTTCGCAGCCATATAATATAACTGGTAGAATAATAGTTTTATATATTTTCAGTTTAACGTTTTTTGAAAGGTGTTGGGACATCAAAAGTCTCTGCAATGCATAATAGCATGCATTTCCAGAATTGAGCCATGTTTAATTTCTTTGTGCATCTCATTCCTATTTGTGATTATTGTTCCTAGGTATTTGAATTCAGCCAATTCCTCAAAATTTCCCTCATTTGTCATTAGCTGTCCATTTCCATTATATAATGTATTTCTACGTGTGACCATATATTTAGTTTTACTGATATTTACTTCCAGTCCTAATTTCTTAGTGTTACTCAATAGTGTGTGCGTGTTGGCCATTAGTATCTCCTTGCTATCGGCCAGTAGTACCACATCATCAGCATAAACTAACAGCTTATTAATACCATTCAGTTGTAAGCCTTCCTTATTCTCTAAAGATTTAATGGCATGCTCTAGTACAAAATTAAATAGTAGAGGAGATAGTGCATCTCCTTGCTTCAACCCATTCTGGATTTCAAACCTGTCTGAAAACTGTTTGCCTACACGCACCCTACTCGTTGAGCCATTTAGACACATTTGAATTCAGCCACTTCCTCAAAATTTCCCTCATTTGTCATCAGCTGTACATTTCCATTATATAGTGAATTTCTACGTGTGACCATATATTTAGTTTTACTGATATTTACTTCCTGTCCTAATTTCTTAGTGTTCCCATTCCGGACTCGCGGGCCATTTGTGAGGTCGTCAGGACTCGAGCGACCTGACGTACTACATAGCTCGTGCTGCGCCCACTACAGCAGCAAAATGCTTCCCCTCGGTGGCGTAGTGGGGAAAAGGTCGGTGGATCAGCTAGTCAGTCCTCCCTTCCAAGTCCGATGGACTCGCGGACCATGAGTGGGTTCATCAGGAACATTTATTAGAGGGGCCTGCTGTCAAACCTGTAGGTCCCGATACACAGACGGGAGCATGGGCCGCTGTTGGTGGAGAGGTGGGAGACTGGAGATCAGAAGCTCCTTTCTCTTGGTTCAATGGAACCCGAGATCATCTGTGGGGGCACCATGGGAGATGAGCACCCTGGATGTCTACATTGCTCAGTGGACTGCCTCACAGCAGCGGCACGATTAGGCTTAGTCTTGCGAACGGGCTGGTTGGGACAATACCGGGCGTAATGCTGGGAATTACCAGCAATAAGCTCGGGAAAGGAGGAAGCGCGGTCTTTTGGGTCTGGGACTTAGCGCCGACTCTGGGACCGAGTGACCCAAGGATAATCTGTGAGGTCGTCAGGAGTTGAGCGACCTGACGTACTAATGCTCAGGCTGGACCCACTTCAGCAACCAAACACGTCCTCAGCTGGTGCACTGGGGGAAAGGTCGGTGGATCTGCTAGACAGTCCTCCCGGTCAAGTCCAAGGGACTCGTGAACCATTAGTGGGGTCGGCAGGAGTTGAGCGCCTTGTCGTACTAGTTGCTCATCTGTTGGAGCTTGGGAGCTCCGTGCTGGCCCACAACAGCAGCAGAAGGCGTCCCTGGGGCCACACCAGGGCTCGGCTCGGACCAGTCCAGAGGGGAGCAACTGTACTGGTTCCTGGCTCAGCCTACGGGCTCGTGGACAAACTGTGGGGTCGCCAGGAGATGAGCACCTGGATGTACTAAAAGTCTCACACTGTTGGGCTTGAAGCCCTAGCCGGTCTCACAACGGCTGCAGGACACGTCCCTGGAGGCAGAATAGGGGAATGGTCGGTGGATCTGCGACAGCAGTCCTCCCGGCTATGCTCATGAAGCCCGTGGACCAACTGTGGGGTCGTCAGGAATGAGCGACCTGGCGACTACGAAGCTCAGCAATTCCCAGAAGTTACAACTCCAACACCCTCTCCCTAGGGGTGTTGGTTTTAGGACCGTGAACTTGAACGTGGACGTGAACATAGGATAGGGAGGACAAGCACCTAGGACTTGGGAGTATGGTCATTACGACCCAAGGGGTGGGGGAAGGGCCTAGATGTTATTCAACAGTGTGTGCGTGTTGGCCTTTAGTATCTCCTCGCTATCGCCCAATAATACTACATCATCAGCATAAACTAACAGCTTATTAACGCGATTGAGTTGTAAGCCTTCCTCATTCTCTAATGATTTAATGGCATGCTCTAGTACAAAATTAAATAGTAGAGGAGATAGTGCATCTCCTTGCTTCAACCCATTCTGGATTTCAAAAGTGTCTGAAAACTGTTTGCCTACACGCACCCTACTCTTTGAGCCATTTAGACACATTCGTAAGTCTAACTAATTTTTTAGGAATTCCGAACTCCTGCAGGATACTATACAATTTCTCCCTCTTAATCGAATAATATGCTTTTTTGAAGTCTACATATAGTTGATGTACAGTACCATTATATTCCCATTTATTTTCTAAAATTTGTCTTATACTAAAAATCTGATCTGTTGTAGACCTGTTTCTTCGAAATGCGCATTGATGATCTCCTAGAATGTCATCAGTATAGGGAGTATGTCTGCTTACTAATATATTTGTTAGAATTTTGTATGAAGTTGAAAGTAATGAGATGCCCCTGTAGTTGTTGCAATCAGTTTTATCTCCTTTCTTATAAATTGGTACGATAATTGATTCCTTCCATTCATCTGGAAGAGCTTATTTTTCCCAAATCATACTAAGCAACCAGCGTATCTTGTACATCAATTTTTCTCCCCCTGATTTTATCACTTCTGCTGGGATCTCATCTGAACCTGATGCTTTATACATCTTCAATTTTTCAATCGCCATTTCAACCTCTAATGCACTTGGCTCTGCGACTAGCATTTCTGCTGTCTGTAACTTATCCTCCTCAATGTCCTGTTCTGTATGTACATTTAATAGCTGATTAAAGTAACTTTTCCATCTATTTAATATAATCCTAGAATCTGCATCATATCCCCACTTTTATTCCGAATTATGTTTGTTCTAGCCTGAAACCCTTTCTTCTCTATACTAATTCCCTGATATAATTCTTTAATGTTCCTATTTTTTGCATTCATTTCAAGATCATTAATCTTCTCTCTCAAATATTCCCTCTTTTTAGTCTTTAGTAAGTTAGCGGTTTCCCGTCTAACACTACCCAATTGCTCTAAATTTACCTCATTTGGCTCGTGTAACCATCTCAATTTTGCTAGCTTTCGTTTCTTTACAACGTGGGCACATTCCTCCTCAAACCATTTCTTGTTTTGCCTCTTTTTTAAACAACCAATGTTTTCTGATGCTGACAATTTAATAGTATCTCTTATAGTCTCCCATTCTTTATTTATATCAGTTTCTTCTTCGTTTGCCACATTGTCATCTGAAGATTCCAGTACTTCAAATCTATTAGCAATTTTGATTTGGTATTCTTGCCGCAATTCATCATTTTTCAAGTGTTTTAATTTAAATTTTACAGAATCATCTTTAGCGTTTATTCCTCTCATTAGCGATAGCCGTTGTCTGATTTTCACTCTGACCAGATGATGATCCGAATTGCAGTCTGTCCCTCTAACTGATCTAACATCAATGATGCTACTGTGCCAGCGTTTATCCACTAATACATGATCTATCTGGTTCCGAGTTTCTCCATCTGGGGACGTCCAGGTGTATTTATGAATATCCTTATGCTGAAATGTTGTGCTCTTAACAATGAGATTCTTTGATGTGGCAAATGTGACTAATCTAACCCCGTTGTCGTTAATCTCTTCATGAAGACTGAATTTGCCTGTTGTTGGTATGAATATATCTTCCCGCCCCACTTTTGCATTAAAATCTCCTAAGACAATTTTCATATGATATCGTGAAAGGCTATCAAATAAGCATTCTAATTCTTCATAGAACTCATCCTTGATCTTGTCATCTTTATATTCTATGGGGGCATGTACATTTACAATTATAAAATCATGTCGTTTACTCTTTAGAATTATGTATGATATCCTATCACTAACAAACTTAATATCTCGTATAGCGGATAGGATCCTCCTTCTGACTAAAAATACTGTTCGAAATGCAGGTCTTTCTGCACCCCCATAGTATAATGCAAAGCTTCCTGATTCCTGACTACCTACTCCTGGCCACCTAATTTCCTGTAAAGGGGCTATATCCAAGGGCGATTTATCTAATTCCCGCGTTAATATCTCTAGTGCCACGCTATTGTATAAAGTCCTAACATTCCATGTTCCTAGGAACATGTCCCTGTGTTTGAGCCATTGGCATGAGTTCCCTGAAGTAGTCCCGCCCGGAGAACCGAATGGGGGACTATATGACCTCCGGAAACGGAACCCATGTCCGCATTTCTTGACGGTTGTATTTTTACGGTGTAAGATCGTCACTCTTTCGCCCAAGGTACTTTTTTCGTCTGGCTTATCACCTTCGACCAGTCCGGCATGGGTAACCCTATCGGCAGCAATGCTACCGCCGGCATAGCTCTCAGGATCATTTAAGCACGCAAGCCACTCGACCACGACAAGGTAAAGGTACCATGGAGGGTTACTACATGTAGTGTGGGACATAAATGCTAAGGTCCGTGTTCAAATCCCGTCCGAGCACGCATTTTTCATATCATGTTATTTTAAGCTTGCATTGCTCAATGTTAAAAATTTAATTATATATATATATATATATATATGGTATGATAAGAAAAATAAATGCCTGGACGGGATTCGAACCCGGATCTCTCAGTCTGTACCTCAGTGTGATATGCATTACACTGCCATTTATTTTTCTTATCAAACCATACTAAGCTTGCATTGCTCAATGTTAAACATTTAATTATAACATCCATAAAGCGTCACTGCTATAAAGTAAAAAAAAATTCCCTTAATTTGCTTACTTGTTATAGTCAGCTACTAGATAGCAGTGAAGACCGAGTTCTCGCGACATCTAGTAATAATGGAGAATAAAATACATATATAAGAAAGATAAGTTTGAATTGGATTCGCCTGGTAGTGTAATGGATATCACGCTGAGGTACAGACTCAGAGATCCGGGTTCGAATCCCGTCCAGGCATTTATTTTTCTTATCATACCATATATATATATATATATATATATATATATATATATATATATATCCCGGTGCGCTACCGATTACGCCACCAAGAGAGTCTTGTACAAATATTTCTCTTATAATAATATATTCTTATTATTACTACATGTATAGGGATATTTAAGCTGAGGTCCGGGTTTAAGTCCCGTCCTAGCATTTATATTTCTTATGACATTTTGAACTTCCATTGGCATTTGTCATAAATTGAATAATAATAATGATGAGTATATATATATATATATATATATATATATATATATATATATATCCCAGTGCGCTACCGAGAAAGTCTAGTACAAACGTTTATTTCTCTTATAATAATATATTCTAAATGTTACACGATGTAGTGGGATATAATTCCAGTCGTGTAGGATGAAGTCCCGTCCAACCATTTATTTTTCTATTCATGTTATTTTAAGTACGCTTTGCTAAAAGCTAAAAACTTAATTCTAATATATATATATATATATATATATAGGCCTATATATATATATATATATATCTGCCTCGCAAGATTTACAAAAAAAATATTACCTTCGTAAGAGTATTCTGTGAAATGGTTTTTTTAGCAAATATAACAAATATGTAGACGTAATAAGAACTTACGTTGCGGAGCAACGCCACTGTGTGTGAATATTGAAAAAGTCAGTTTTTATTTGAATTTTATAAAATACAAAAGTTTGACAGGTTTAAATCGAATTTGAAACAGTATTTTTTTGGAATGAAGAAATCGCAGCTCTTCCTTTATCAGGTAAATACTAAATACAATTATAAATATCATATTTTTCATGGATTAAAATGTTTGAAAATATATTACGTTTTGTACTGTTCACATTTGAAATCTAAATAATATAAGAATTTTAAATATAATATTTCAAATTTTTTTGTCTTTATATATTTTTTAGATATGATTTTATGTTATTCTAAATTACAAGCGCTATTTTAAAATAAAAATGAATATAATTCCCCTTTAATTATATATATATACATATATATATATATATATATATGTGTGTGTGTGTGTGTGTGTGTGTGTGTGTGTGTGTGTGTATCCCAGTGCACTTCCCTTTACGCCACCAATCAAGTCAAGTACAAATTTTCATTTCTCTTATAATAATATATTCTCATTATTACTAGATGTTGTGGGATATAAATCCAGAGGTCCGTGTTCAAGTCCGTACAAGATTTTATTTTTCTTATGTCATTTTAAGCTTGCTTTGCCCAATGTCAAAAATATATTTACAATAATATATATATATATATATATTCCATTGCGCTACCTATTACGCCATCAAGCAGGTCTAGTACAATTATTCTCTTATAGTAATATAGTCACATTATTACTAGAAATAATGGGATATAAATCCAGAAGTCCGCGTTCAAATCCCGAAGAAGCATTTATATTTTTATCATGTCATTAAATATTGCATTGTTCAATGTCAAACATTTAGTTATAATAGTATATATATATCTTAATATATCAAAATTACGTGTCACGTTGTTTGTCCGTGATGGAATCCTAAATTACTGAACCGATTTTAATAAAACTTTGCACATTGTGTGCTGTTTGATCAACTTGAGACGTACGGTTGTGTATAACTAAATTTAAACTCGCATATTTTTATGGCAAATTATTTGTTTATTGATCCATATTTGGTTTGTCTTCCGGGCTTACAGGCCGTGGTCTAGTTGTCTTCTTACTCGACGTTTCGTCTGCTGCTGCGGTAGACATCATCAGGAGATACTGCGTGCTTTCTGTGAACTCCTCAACAGTCGGCTGCAGACTGGCTGGTCGTTGGAAACTGTCTCTCTGTTTATAGCTAAACCCCGGGTGGAGGGGAGGTTTTCTGCGCGCACCGAGTTTTGCGCAATTGAGGAGTTCACAGAAAGCACGCAGTATCTCCTGATGATGTCTACCGCAGCAGTAGACGAAACGTCGAGTAAGAAGACAACTAGACCACGGCCTATAAGCCCGGAAGACGAACCAAATATGGATCAAGACGCCGGCCGTGAAAGCCTACAATTATATTTGTTTATTATTTAACAAAGAGTTATAATTATCTGTGAGCTCCATACGATTCTATACAGATGACGGTGTAAGGTAATTGGTTTATTATTAATAAAGAGAGATCCAGGT
The DNA here is from genome assembly GCA_030220185.1 of Diploptera punctata. Lineage (NCBI taxonomy): Eukaryota > Metazoa > Arthropoda > Insecta > Blattodea > Blaberidae > Diploptera > Diploptera punctata. Next base: position 65,297 of record JASPKZ010008736.1, on the reverse strand, counting down.
GGCTGTGTTTTTTGTCGCAACCGCGAATTTCAATTGTATTGCGAATATTGTTTATTTCATAATTTAAGTAAGTTCAGTGTTTATTTCATGTTCCATATATTGATAATAATATTAATTTCGTGTGTAAGTATTAGTTTTAAGTAATCTGGTTGAAAGAAATTTAAATTTAACTGGACCGAGAAGGGACATTGAACAATATGGCGAATCAGTTCTAGAGAACCTGAATGATAAGATATCAAGTGAATTTACGCAAATTGGTAGAGGCCTATGTGACATAAATCTTACATTTAAGAAGAATGTCAATTTAAAAACATATGAAGGTCCTAAGGAACGGAATAACAGAACTGTAAGAAGTCTGTTACTTATAATAATATGCCTAATATTACAGAAACAATATCCATGCCTCAATTAAAAGAAAAATGAGATGACTATAATATATCACAAGATGATATTACTATACAGAGACTTCTTGATGATGATGAGAATCCAAACTGCAAACAAGTTCGTAGAAAAAAAAACTAAAGTGTAATGAAATCAACAAGCCTCCTCAAAATATTCCATCAATAAATGTATATAATCCTTATGATACACTTATGGATGATACTGAGAATGCAGACAACATAAATTCATCTCAATCAACAAAACCATACGGAAAAATTAACGTAAAAATAGTTAAAGGCGATACGAAGTTCGCCGGGCCTTCTTGTATATATATATATATATATATATACACACATACACACACACACACATATATATATATATATATATCAGTGTGCTACCGATTAAGCCACTGAGCAGTTGTAGTACAAACATTCATTTCTCTTATAGTAATACATTGTCATTATTACCAGATGTAGTGGGATATAAAAATGCAGGGGTGCGGGTTCAATTCCCGTCGGAGCGTTTATTTTTCTTAACATGTCATTTAAGATTGCATTGCTCAATGTCAAAAATTTAACTATAATAGTATATATGTAACCAGTGCGCTACCGATTACGCCACCGAGGATGTGTAGTAAAAACATATCTCTTATAATAATATATTCTCATTATTACACGAAGTCGTGGGATATAATTCCAGAGTTCCGCGTTCAAGTCCCGTCAGAGCATTTATTTTTCTTTTATGTCATTTTAAGCTCGCATTGCTCAATGAAAAAATTTAGTTACAAAATATATATATCAGTACGCTACCTGATACGCCACTGACTAAATGTAATACAAACATAGAATTCTCTTATTTGAAGAGAAAAATTATACGCTCAGACCGGGACTTGAACCCGGGACCCTTGGTTCTCTAGACCAAGTGCTCTACCAACTGAGCTACCTGAGCAAGTACCGATCTAAACGCAAATCTTTCTCTATATACATTGTAATTCCCATCCACCAAATGCTGTGAAGCCATGCTTCTATCTTGCAAATGGCGGCTCCTTTATTAAGAAGACATATTTGGGAATTATACATTACAGCCAGTACGGCTTTTTCCAAGTTTTTATTATTGATTTCGTACATCTCAATGATGGATAAATCATATTTGAAGAGAAAAATTATACGCTCAGACCGGGACTTGAACCCGGGACCCTTGGTTCTCTAGACCAAGTGCTCTACCAACTGAGCTACCTGAGCAAGTACCGATCTCAACGCAAATCTTTCTCTATATACATTGTAATTCCCATCCACCAAATGCTGTGAAGCCATGCTTCTATCTTGCAAATGGCGGCTCCTTTATTAAGAAGACATATTTGGGAATTATACATTACAGCCAGTACGGCTTTTTCCAAGTTTTTATTATTGATTTCGTACATCTCAATGATGGATAAATCATATTGAAGAGAAAAATTATACGCTCAGACCGGGACTTGAACCCGGGACCCTTGGTTCTCTAGACCAAGTGCTCTACCAACTGAGCTACCTGAGCAAGTACCGATCTAAACGCAAATCTTTCTCTATATACATTGTAATTCCCATCCACCAAATGCTGTGAAGCCATGCTTCTATCTTGCAAATGGCGGCTCCTTTATTAAGAAGACATATTTGGGAATTATACATTACAGCCAGTACGGCTTTTTCCAAGTTTTATTATTGATTTCGTACATCTCAATGATGGATAAATCATATTTGAAGAGAAAAATTATACGCTCAGACCGGGACTTGAACCCGGGACCCTTGGTTCTCTAGACCAAGTGCTCTACCAACTGAGCTACCTGAGCAAGTACCGATCTAAACGCAAATCTTTCTCTATATACATTGTAATTCCCATCCACCAAATGCCGTGAAGCCATGCTTCTATCTTGCAAATGGCGGCTCCTTTATTAAAAAGACATATTTGGGAATTATACATTACAGCCAGTACGGCTTTTTCCAAGTTTTTATTATTGATTTCGTACATCTCAATGATGGATAAATCATATTTGAAGAGAAAAATTATACGCTCAGACCGGGACTTGAACCCGGGACCCTTGGTTCTCTAGACCAAGTGCTCTACCAACTGAGCTACCTGAGCAAGTACCGATCTAAACGCAAATCTTTCTCTATATACATTGTAATTCCCATCCACCAAATGCTGTGAAGCCATGCTTCTATCTTGCAAATGGCGGCTCCTTTATTAAGAAGACATATTTGGAATTATACATTACAGCCAGTACGGCTTTTTCCAAGTTTTTATTATTGATTTCGTACATCTCAATGATGGATAAATCATATTTGAAGAGAAAAATTATACGCTCAGACCGGGACTTAATAATAAAAACTTGGAAAAAGCCGTACTGGCTGTAATGTATAATTCCCAAATATGTCTTCTTAATAAAGGAGCCGCCATTTGCAAGATAGAAGCATGGCTTCACAGCATTTGGTGGATGGGAATTACAATGTATATAGAGAAAGATTTGCGTTTAGATCGGTACTTGCTCAGGTAGCTCAGTTGGTAGAGCACTTGGTCTAGAGAACCAAGGGTCCCGGGTTCAAGTCCCGGTCTGAGCGTATAATTTTTCTCTTCAAATATGATTTATCCATCATTGAGATGTACGAAATCAATAATAAAAACTTGGAAAAAGCCGTACTGGCTGTAATGTATAATTCCCAAATATGTCTTCTTAATAAAGGAGCCGCCATTTGCAAGATAGAAGCATGGCTTCACAGCATTTGGTGGATGGAATTACAATGTATATAGAGAAAGATTTGCGTTTAGATCGGTACTTGCTCAGGTAGCTCAGTTGGTAGAGCACTTGGTCTAGAGAACCAAGGGTCCAGGGTTCAAGTCCCGGTCTGAGCGTATAATTTTTCTCTTCAAATATGATTTATCCATCATTGAGATGTACGAAATCAATAATAAAAACTTGGAAAAAGCCGTACTGGCTGTAATGTATAATTCCCAAATATGTCTTCTTAATAAAGGAGCCGCCATTTGCAAGATAGAAGCATGGCTTCACAGCATTTGGTGGATGGGAATTACAATGTATATAGAGAAAGATTTGCGTTTAGATCGGTACTTGCTCAGGTAGCTCAGTTGGTAGAGCACTTGGTCTAGAGAACCAAGGGTCCCGGGTTCAAGTCCCGGTCTGAGCGTATAATTTTTCTCTTCAAATATGATTTATCCATCATTGAGATGTACGAAATCAATAATAAAAACTTGGAAAAAGCCGTACTGGCTGTAATGTATAATTCCCAAATATGTCTTCTTAATAAAGGAGCCGCCATTTGCAAGATAGAAGCATGGCTTCACAGCATTTGGTGGATGGGAATTACAATGTATATAGAGAAAGATTTGCGTTTAGATCGGTACTTGCTCAGGTAGCTCAGTTGGTAGAGCACTTGGTCTAGAGAACCAAGGGTCCCGGGTTCAAGTCCCGGTCTGAGCGTATAATTTTTCTCTTCAAATATGATTTATCCATCATTGAGATGTACGAAATCAATAATAAAAACTTGGAAAAAGCCGTACTGGCTGTAATGTATAATTCCCAAATATGTCTTCTTAATAAAGGAGCCGCCATTTGCAAGATAGAAGCATGGCTTCACAGCATTTGGTGGATGGGAATTACAATGTATATTAGAGAAAGATTTGCGTTTAGATCGGTACTTGCTCAGGTAGCTCAGTTGGTAGAGCACTTGGTCTAGAGAACCAAGGGTCCCGGGTTCAAGTCCCGGTCTGAGCGTATAATTTTTCTCTTCAAATATGATTTATCCATCATTGAGATGTACGAAATCAATAATAAAAAAATAGAATTCTCTAATAAAAAATATACTCATTATTACTAGATGTAGTAGGATGTAAATCCAGATATCTGGGTTCAAGTCCCGTCCTAACATTTATTTTTCTTAACATTTCATCTTATGCCTGCATTGCTCAATGCCTAAAATTTAATTTATATATATATATATATATCCCAGTTCGCTACCGATTACGCCATCAAGCAAGCCCTGTACAAATATGTAATTCTCTTATAATAATATATTCCGATTATTACTACATGTAGTGGGTTAGAAATGCTGAGGTCCGGGTTCAAATCCCGTCCGAGCACGTATTTGCCTTATCATATAATTTTAAGCTAGCAGCATTGCTCAATGTCAAAAATTAATTTATATATATATATATATATATATATATATCTTTGTATCCCGGTGCGCTACAGATTAAGCCACCGAGCAGGTGTAGTACAAACATTTATTTCTCTCATAATAATATATTCTCATTATTACTAAATGTAGTGGGATATAAATCCAGAGGTCCGGGTTCAACTCCCGTCCGAGCATTAATATTTTTTATCAAGACATTTTGAGATTGCATTGGCATTTGTGAAAACTTTAATTATATGATAATATATATCCCAGTGCGCTACCGATTACTCCACCCGAGCAAATCTAGTACTAACATTAATTTCTCTTATAATAATATATTCTCATTATTAATGGATGTAGTGGGATATCAATCCAGAGGTCCGGTATTAGGTCCCGTCCGTGGATTTATTTTTCTTATCATGTTAATTTAAGCTTGCATTGATCAATGTTATATAAAACGTATATGGTTGAATGTACACGATAACAGAAGCAACAATGTCCCAGTAAACATGGGTCCACAAACGAGCCGTTTGCGAGATAATTACGAATGTATGGTTACAAGCCGCCACTGACGACATTTTTGTATCATCGTACTAGGTGATTATCTCATTGGCCCCACATTCTTCCACGAAAACTTAATGGACGGAGGTACCTTAGGTTTCTGCGGCGTCATCTTCCAGGATTGCTTGAGGATGTTTCCCTTCAGCAACATCGGAGTTTCTGGTACATGCATGATGGAGCTCCGGCACATTTTGCTGCTGCTGTGAGACGGCATCTAACGCGCAGATACGGCCAAAGATGAATAGGTCGAGTCGGAACTGTACCTTGGCCTCCAAGATCACCTGATCTAAATCCTTTGGATTTTTATGTCTGGGGTCACCTCAAAAGCGAAGTGTACAGCACACCCGTTAACACGATTGAAGAACTGGAGCAGAGAGCTGTACATGCTTGTCAAAAATTCAGACATGATCCAGGGGTTTTCGAAAGAATTCGACATTCGTTGCAGAGAAGAGCTCAGTATTGCATCCAGAAGCAAGGAAGACACTTTAACATATCCTTTAACAGGTAACCCATAAGTGAAGTGAACTATGAAATGTGAACTAAATGAGATGAAAAATTAATAGTAAAGTCTAAATTCAAATAAATTTCTACTAACTAGGACGATGTTTACAATGAATTCAGTGGCGGCTTGTAACCATGCATTCGTAATTATCTCGTAAACGGCTCGTTTGCGGACCCATGTTTATTGGGATATTGTTGCTTCTATTATCGTGTACTTTCAACCATACATGTTTGCGCCATCCTTTATGATACACCTGTAATATATATATATATATATATATATATATATATATATAATTAAATTTTTAACATTGAGCAATGCAAGCTTGTGACATGACAAAGAAAAAATAAATGCTCGGACGGGACTTGAACCCGTATCTCTATATTTACATCCCATTTCATCAAGTAATAATGAAAATATATTCTTATATGACATATGAATGTTTGTTCTAGACGTGCTCGGTGTCGTACTCGCTAGAGCACTGGGAGATATATATATATATATATACATACTAGGTGGCCCGGCGAACTTCGTATCGCCTTTAACTATTTTTACGTCAATTTTTCCGTATGGTTTTGTTGATTGAGATGAATTTATGTTGTCTGCATTCTCAGTATCATCCATAAGTGTATCATAAGGATTATATTCATTTATTGATGGAATATTTTGAGGAGGCTTGTTGATTTCATTATACTTTAGTTTTTTTCTACGAACTTGTTGCCAGTTTGGATTCCCATCATCATCAAGAAGTCTCTGTATAGTAATATCATCTTGTGATATATTATAGTTATCTTATTTTTCTTTTAATTGAGGCATGGAGATATTTCTGTAATATTAGGAATATTATTATAACTAACAGATTTACTTACAGTTCAGTTATTCCGTTCCTTAGGACCTTCATATGTTTTTAAATTGACATTCTTCATAAATGTAAGATTTATGTCACATAGGCCTCTACCAATTTGCGGTAATTCACTTGATATCGTATCATTCATGGTCTCTAGAACTGATTGGCCATATTGTTCAATGTCTCTTCTCGGTCCAGTTAAATTTAAATTAAGTTTCTGTCTTCAGCCAGATTACTTAAAACTAATACTTACACACGAAATTAATATTATTATCAATTATTGAAAATAAAATAAACACTGAACGTACTTAAATTATGAAATAATCAATATTTGTAATCCAATTGAAATTCGCGGTTGCGACAAAAAGCACAGCCACCTGGATCTCTCTTTGTTAAATAATAAACCAATTACCTTACACCGTCACCTGTTAGAATCGTATGGAACTCACAGATAATTATAACTCTTTGTTAAGTAATAAACAAATAATTTGCAATAAAAAATAATGCGACTATAAATTTAGCTATAAACAACCGTACGTCTCAAGTTGATCAAACAGCACACAGTGTGCACAATTTTATTAAAATCGCTTCAGTAGTTTAGGATTCCATCGCGGACAAACAACGTGACACGTAATTTATATATATATATATATACTATTATAACTAAGTGTTTGACATTGAACAATGCAATCTTTAATGACGTGATACAAAATAAAAATGCTTCTTCGGGATTTGAACGCGGACCTCTGTATTTATATCCCAATACTTCTAGTAATAATGAGACTATATTACTATAAGAGAAGAGAATATTTGTACTAGACCTGCTTGATGGCGTAATAGGTAGCGCCATGGAATATATATATAACTGTAATTATATTTTTGACATTGGGCAAAGCAACCTTAAATTGACATGATAAAAATAAAATCTCGGACGGACTTGAACACGGACCTCTGGATTTATATCCCACTACATCTAGTAATAATGAGAATATATTATTGTAAGAGAAATAAAAATTTTACTTGACTTGACTGGTGGCGTAAAGGGAAGTGCACTGGGACACACACACACACACACACACATATATATATATATATATATATATATATATATTATATATACTTCAAAGGGGAATTATATTCATTTTTATTTTAAAATTGCGCTTGTAATTTGGAATAACATAAAATGATATATAAAAAATATACAAAGACAGAAACATTTGAAATGTCATATTTAAATTTCTTATATTATTTTAGATTTCAAATGTGTACAGTACAAAACGTAATATATTTTCAAACATTTTAATCCATGAAAAAAATGATATTTATAATTGTATTTAGTATTTACCTGATAAAGGAAGAGCTGCGATTTGTTCATTCCAAAAAATAACTGTTTCAAACTAGATTCAAACCTGTCAAACGTTTGTATTTTATGAAATTCAAATCAAAACTGACTTTTTCAAAATTCACACACAGTGGCTTTGCTCCGCAACGTAAGTTCTTATTACGTCTACATATTTGTTATATTTGCTAAAAAAAACATTTCACAGAATAGTGTTACGAAGGTAATATTTTTTTTGTAAACATTATATATATATATATATATATATATATATATATATATATATATTGTAATTAAGTTTTTAGCTTCTAGAAAAGCATGCTTAAAATAACATGATAAAAAAATAAATGGATGGACGGGACTTGATCCCGGACCACTGGATTCATATCCCACTACATCGTGTAACAATAAGAGAAATGAATGTTTGTACTAGACTTCCTTGGTAGCGCACTGGGATATATATATATATATATATAATCATTATTATTATTATTAAATTTTTGACAAATGTCAACGCAAGCTGAAAAATTATTATTATTATTAATTTTTTGACAAATGTCAATGCAAGCTCAAAATGTCATAAGAAATATAAATGCTCGGACGGGACTTAAACCCGGACCTCAGCTTTTATATCCCTATACATGTAGTAATAATAAGAATATATTATTATAAGAGAAATAAATATTTGTACAAGACTTGCTTGGTGGCGTATTCGGTAGCGCAATGGGATATATATATAGGGAGTCCCAAGCAGGCTGTCGAGAAGAGCGGACGTGTTTTTGTTAGAGTGGTTGAAGTGTGCAGGGGACAAAGCATTATTTAAGAAGTTAGAAAGCTGATTGAAACATTGTCAACTGAAGTGAAAGAGGGGTTTGAAAAGTGCAACGTGGGTGATAAAATTCGTGATACTGAGACGAACATGCATCTGATGGAGGACAGATTGAAATGGCTGGAATCTAAATTAGACTAACTCGAAAACCAGAGTCGCCGTAACAATATTGTGATATATGGAGTGCAAGAAGAAGACAGGGAGAGCTGGGAGGAAACTGAACATGTAGTTAAAATAGTAGTGGCGCAAATCGGGATTGATTTGGTGGACAGTGATATTGAAAGAGCGCACAGAGTAGGTCATTGGAATATTGGGAAGAGACCGATTGTATGCAAATTATCACACTACAAAATAAAATGTTGGATCCTTAGAGACAGTAAATATCTTAAAGGGACCGGTATCAATATTGCCGAAGACTTTAGTGAGAAGGTGCGTCGCGAAAGGGACTTTCTTAAGCGACATATGCTCGAGGCGAGGAGGCAGGGCTGCCATGCAATCATGCAATTTAATAAATTGATTATAAATGGGCGAATCTGGAGCAGGGAACAATTACAAAATATGGACAACTCTGAAAATGAATTTGAAGAGGTCATTGACAGCGAGTCCCCAAAACCTACAGGGGACACTACAACAGCAGGTGGCCTCCTTACAGCAGAGGAGGGAGAAAATTCTACACGAGAGAAAGAGAGAGGGAGCACTACGATACTAACTCCGAGGAATCCAATAAACATACAGCACAAAACAGCCGAACGCAAAAAGAATACCCCACCTCTAAGAGGTGAACGACCAGCGGACACAAGAAATCAAACAAGAAAATCACTAAGACTGCTGAATTTACCCGCAGAAAAGGAACTATCGTTAGGGGGAAGTTCGAAAAATACAGGTAAGACTAATGACAAGGGAACACAATAGGGTTTGTTGACAGTCGGTTCATGGAATATCGAAGGGTTAAAACAAAAACTTTCAATGGACAGATGTGTAGAGTTTATTGAGACTTTTGATATATTAGCTCTTGTTGAAACATGGTTAAAAGCCAATGAATGCGTAAATCTATGTAATATGAAAGGTCATTTAAGGGTAATGAAACCAGAAGGAAGAGAGTAGATATCCAAGTGGTGTTGCCATTTTATGTAAAGCTAACTTAGACCCATATATTAAAAAGATTAACATTGCTTCAAAAGAGGCAATTGTATATGTTACCATACAGGAAGAGCAGAAATGTGTATGTTGTCTATTTACCGCCAACAACTAAATTCCAGGTATGCCAATCCAAATGTTTTCGTTGAATTGACTGACTCGTTGGCAGAAATAAAAGATAGGTTTCCGGAAGCGGGAATAATAATTTTAGGGGACTTTAACTGTAGGATTGGGGAGGAAAATATCACTATAAAATCGGATGATAATGAAACACGAGGTGAGGGTAGGAGAAACAAAGATAAGATTTTTAAATTCAGAAGGAAACCAATTGTTAGCTTTTTGCGATGCATTTGAACTTGAAATTCTGAATGGGAAATATGGGGAAGATAAAAATGGAGAACTGACATTTATTAATAAAAATGGAAGTAGCGTAATCGATTATTCAATATGCACACAAGACATGATTCCAGTCCTAAGTAATTTCTGTATAGTTTCCAGAATCGAATCACACCACTTCCCAAACAAACTTATTTTAAATATGAAAGGTATTAGTGAGACAGTTAATGATGAGGTGGCAACAATATTGCGGCCAATTACACGTTTCAGTTGGATCGAGGATCTGAGAGAAAAATTTATCAGGAGTTTGGAAACGCTAATACAGGATCTGCAATTAAATGATCTTAGCGGGGAGGAAATTATTAAAACTTTGACAGAATGTTTTCAAAAAGCAGGGGAAAAATTCAAGGTTAAATACGCAATGAACCAGAAGGGCAAAGGGTGGTACAATAATGCATGTAGAAAGAAGATGAAATTTGTCGAAAGTAGTCTTTTAAAGTTTAGAAAAGAAAGCACAGATGAAAGCAGAAAAAATTATGCGCAAGAGAGAAAGGAATATAAAGGATTATTGGCAGAAACAAAAATAGCATGGCAAAATAAGAAATCCAAAGTAATGAGAGTCGCGACTGAAAGTGGGAACATTGCGGACATATGGAAAGCGTTAAGGGAACTCAATGTAAAGTCCATAAATCGGACAAGAATAACGTCCGGGGAATGGAGAAGTTACTTTGATAGGGTGCTGGGAAATGAGAGGTTAAGATATAATCAAGGAAATATAGTTGATATCCCTGACCCAATTCATATTCAATTACTGGATCAGGATATTTCGAAAAATGAAGTGGTTTCTTCCATTAAATGTTTAAAGAATGGTAAAGCACCTGGAATTGATGGAATACCAGGGGAATTCTTGAAAAATATATCATCCAATAAATTATTAGAAGTTTTGAAAACTGCGTTCAACAAACTTTTTAATGGAGGAGATTATCCGGAAGCCTGGGCGACAGGTGTCATCCAACCACTATACAAAGGAAAAGGTGGTACACAGGTACCAGAAAGTTACAGGGGAATTTGTCTCTTGTCAGTGTTCGGAAAAATATATTGTAAAGTACTTTACGAACGCATGAGACAATGGGCTAAAGAGAACAATAGGCTCTCAAAATATCAGGCAGGTTTTAGAGAAGGGTACTCCACGGTGGACAACGTATTTGTTCTGAGAACATTAATTGATGACAATCTGAAAATGAAGGGGGGTAAATTATTTTGTGTATTCATTGATTTTAAGATGGCATTTGATATTGTGGACCGAAGCGCACTTTGGGAAAAATTAAATCGGAAAGGATTGTCTCATAAAATGATACATGCTTTAATGCCAATTTATAAATATGTTAAATTTTGTATAAAAGTTGACTAAGGGCACATTACAGAGAGCAGTGAAGCCAATCGTGGAGTGAGACAAGGTTGCATTTTATCACCAATGCTATTTAATCTATTCGTTGATGATATTGTAGACGTAATGCTAGAAGGAGAAATTGAGGGTCCGGAGTTAAGAAATGTTAAAGTCCCAGTCCTGTTGTATGCAGATGATTTAATTATCTGTTCCAAGACAATCAAGGGATTGCAAAGAGGTCTTGACCTACTGGAAATATACTGTAGGAATTGGGGATTGACTGTAAATGTTAGTAAGGCAAAAAACAATGACCTTTAAAAATGGGACGGTTTATGGTAGAGCAGAAGAATGGAAATACAGAGATCAAGTACTTCAAAACGTGAAACATTTTGAATATCTTGGTACGACATTGAAAATGAACGGGAAGTGGAAAAAACATATTGATATAGCATTATTTAAAGGGAGGGGACAACTTAACAGTGTACTCGGTATTCTGGGTCGAGTGCCTGATATTCCAGTCAGCACATTAGAAAAAATGTATGGAGCGATGGTCAGGCCAGTAATGCACTATGGTAGTGAGATTTGGGGTTTCCAAAGAACGGAAGTACTAAATAAGGTATATACGCATTTTCTAAAATATATTACAGGACTTAGTAAGGCCGTTTCTAACTGTGGAATTTTATATGAATTCGGGTCATTCCAGGACGACATTAACTGTACAATTCGTGTACTCAAATACTGGTTGCGAGTAATCCAAGGTGAACAAACAATGCTTAGAGTAATTTGTTACGACCACCAAATTAAAAACATAGATGTTAAATTTTGGGCAGACGAGGTTAGGAGAGAACTCCAAAAGATTGGGATGGGCTGGATATGGGAAAAAGGGACTGAAAATCGCAAGAACGTGTGGAGAAAAATAAGGATGAGGTACTTAGATATAAACCAACAAGATACTTTCGCCGAATGTACAGGAAAACGCTCACTGTGTTTACAAAGAGACCTGAAACACGTCTGGGGAAAAGAATCGTATATACTCAACCTAGGATTTAAGGAGAGATCAGGGCTTGCTTGGTTTAGGCTAGGGGCATGGAAATTTCTAAAAATTAGCGACGAACACGATATGCGAATATGTCCAATGTGCGGGAACTTTGAAGATGAGATACATATATTAGGAAAATGTAATGATTTAGAATATTGGAGACGTCAGTTATTACCGGAAAGATTTCTAAATTCAAATCGGGAAAAATTGGCATGCTACGAGTTATTGGTAAATCCAGAAAATTGGATAAACCTCGGTAAATTTCTGGACAAAACGCGGAAAATAAGGACAACACTCATTCATGAATAAATATAGCCTATGCTATCAAAATGCAATACCATTAATTATTAACAATTATATATAAATTAATTAGTGTATAATGCTATTGTGTTATTATTTAATTGTAATATTATTGTATTTTTTTTATGTAATTGTAATGTTAACATTTTTTTAGTGTATAATGCTATTGTGTTATTATTTAATTGTAATAATATTGTGTTTTCTTTATGTAATTGTAATGTTATTGCTGTTTTTGTTATTTTTCTTTACACTAGTACCAATTATTACTTTATTGTAACGGACTGTCAACAGCACGTACGGCTTACTGCCCGTACGACCCATATTTGTAAATAATATTGTAAATATCTTACTTTTTGTCTAATAAAGTCCTACTACTTACTTACTTACTTACTTACTAGATAAAGAGGATAAACAAGAAAGTGATATTAAAAACAGAATAAATACAGGTAGAGCAATAACAGCAATGATGAATCGAGTTTTATGGAACAGATATATAACCAGGAAAAATAAGTTACAAATATATAATTGAATAGTGAGAAGTACTGTTACATATGGAGCTGAAGTTTGGAAATTCAACAAAAGCTTAGAACAACTTATGTCGATGGAAATGGATTTCTTGAGGAGAGCAGAAAAATGTTCAAAATTAGACAAAATAAGAAATACTGTCATAAGAGAAAAAATCAATATTGGTTATTCTACAGTAGATTATATACAGTATAAGCAATTAAATTGGTATGGGCACGTACGACGAATGCAAGAGGATAGATTACTCAGGAAAACATTGGAATGGTGTCGACCTGGAAGAAGGAGGAGAGGAAGACCTCGAGACTCGTGGATGCAGGAAATTAGAACTGGAATGAGAGCAAGAGGTCTGGAGGACATGGATTGGATGCAGAGAGACGAGTGGAGAAGAAGAATAAAACTTCAGGCACAGAAAGATGTGTAAACATTAAAACTCTGTATATAAATAAATTAAATTTTTGACTTTGATCAATGCAATTTTAAATTACATGATAAATGCTTCTTCGGGACTTGAACACGAACCTCTGGATTTATATCCCATTACTTCTAGTAATAATGAGACTATATTAGTATAAGAGAAGAGAATATTTGTACTACACCTGCTTCATGGCGTAATAGGTAGCGCAATGGAATATATATATTATTGTAATTATATTTTTGACATTGGGCAAAACAAGCTTAAAATGACATGATAAGAAAAATAAATGTTCGGCTGAACTTGAGCCGGACCTCTGGATTTATATCCACACATCTTGTAATAATGAGACTATATTATTATAAGAGAAATGTATGTTTGTACTTGACTTGACAGGTGTCGTAAAGGGAAGGGCACTGGGATATATATATAATTATAATTAAATTGTTCACTTTGAGCAATTCAATCTTAAATTGACATGATATGAGAAGTAATTGCACGTACGGGACTTGAACACAGACCTCTGTATTTATATCCCACTAAATCCAGTAATAATTAGAATATATTATTATAATGGAAATGAATGTTTGTACTAGATTTGTTCGATGGCGTAATTGATAGAGCACTGAGATATATCCACAGGTTCGGGTTCAAGTCCCGTTGGAGCATTTTATTAATTTTTCTTATCATGTCAAAAACACACACCCACACACACACAAACACACACATATATATATATATATATATATATATATATATATATATAATTCAAGAGGATTTATATTGATTTTTATTTAAACTTGCGCTTCTTAATTTGGAATAACATAAAATCATATCTAAAAAATATGCAAAGACAGAAACATTTGAAATTTTATACTAAAATTTTTCATATGTTAGATTTCATATGTGAACAATTCAAAACGTAATATATTTTCAAACTTTTAATTCATTATAAATATATTTTTGTAATTGTATTTAGCATTTACCTTATAAAGGAAGAGCTGCGATTTCTTCATTCCAAAAAATTACGGTTACAAACTAGATTTAAAACTGTCAAACCTTTGTATTTTATTACATTCAAATCAAAACTGACTTTTTCAATAATCACACACAGTGGCGTTGCTCCGCAACGTAAGTTGTTATTACGTCTACATATTTGTTAAATTTGCTAAAAAAAAACCATTTCACAGAATAGTGTTACGAGGTTAATATTATTTTTTGTAAATCTTGCGAGGCGGAAATATTATAATTAAATTTTTAGCTTTTAGTAATGCATGTATAAAATGACATAAGAAAAATATATGCTCGGACGGGACTTGAACCAGGACCACTGGATTCATATCCCACTACATCGTGTAACAATTAGATTATATTAGTATAAGAGAAATGAATGTTCGTTCCAGACTTGCTCGGTGGCGTAATCGGTAGAGCACTGGAAATATATATATTATTATTTTATTATTACATATTTGACAAATGCCAATAAAAGCTCAAAATGTCCTGATATGAAATATAAATGTTCGAACGGGACTTGAAACCAGGCCTCGGGATATATATCCCACGACATACAGTAATAATGAGAATATTATAAGAGAAATAAATGTTTGTACTAGACTTGTTCGGTGGATTAATCTGTAGCGCACTGGGATATATATATATATATATATATATATATATATATATATTTACATTGTAATTGTGCCCGAAGGCAGGTGCCTCACTGCAATCATAGCATTTTCATTGTATGCTTGCAGCTTTACTAGGGAATTGTAGGTGTGTACCTTCCCGTTGCTCTCCACACCGGTGAAGGATGCGATGATGATAAATAAGGATGATGATGATGGCCATATGATTTCGGGGAAGGATGATGATGATGGCCATATGATTTCGCGGACCGTTTGGGCCTTAAAGTTTTCCTGACATTTGTCTTACAGGTGAGGATAAACCCCGATAAAAAGCTCACCCAGAAAAACTGCCCCGACCGGGGATCAAAAACCCGGGCCCTCTGCGTGACAAGGCAGCACGCTACTTCGAGACCACAGGGTGGACATATATATATATATATAAATATAATTAAATTTTTGACATTGAGCAATGCAGGCATAAAATGAAATTATAAGAAAAATAAATGTTGGGATGGGACTTGAACCTGGATCTCTGGATTTTACATCCTATAGCATCTAGTAATAAACAGTATATTTTTTTTTAGAGAATTTTATATTGTAGTACTTTTGCTCGCTGGCGTAATACGTTGCACACTGGGATATATATATATATATATATATATATATATATAAATAAATTGTAATTAAATTTCGACGTTAAGCAATGCAAGCTTAAAATGACATGATAAGAAAACTAAATGCTAGAATGGGACTTGAACGCGGACCTCTGGAAATATATCCCACGACTTCTAGTAATAATGGGAATATATTATTATAAGATAAATTAATGTTTTTACTACACCCCCTCGGTGGCGTAATCGGTAGCACACTGGTATATATATATATATATATATACAATTATAATTAAATTGTTGACATTGATCAATGCAAGCTAAAATGATATGATAAAATAAATGCTCCGACGGGAATTGAACCCGTACCACTGGATTTATATCCCAATACATCTGGTAATAATGACACAATATTATTATAAGGAAATGAATGTTTGTACTACACCTGCTCAGTGGCATAATCGGTAGCACACTGGTACATATATATATATATATATATATATATATATATGCATATGCTCTTATAACTACATTTTTTACATTGAACAATGCAATTATAAATGACATAATAAAAATTATAAATGCTCGGTCGCGACTTGAACGCGGACCTATGGATTTGAATTCCACTACTTCTAGTAATTATGAGACGATATTACTACAAGAGAAGAGAATATTTGTACTAGACCTGCTTGGTGGCTTAATAGGTAGCGCAATGAAATATATATATTATTGTAATTATATTTTTCAAATTGGGCAAGGAAGATTAATATAACATGATAAGAGAAGTAAATGCTCGGACGGACTTGTACCCGGACCTCTGGATTTATATCCCATTACATCTTGTAATAATGAGAATATATTATTATAAGAGAAATGAATGCTTTTACTTGACTTGATTCGTGGCGTAAAGGGAAGGGCACTGGAATATATATATATATATAATTATAATTCAAATTAAATTTTTCACACTGAGAATTCACTCATGAATTGACATGATATGAGAAGTAATTGCCCGTACGGGACTTGAACACAGACCTCTGTATTTATATCCCACTACATCCAGTAATAATGAGATATATTATTATAATAGAAATGAATGTTTTTACTAAGCTTGTTCGGTGGCGTAGTTGATAGAGCACTGGGATAAATCCACAGGTTCGGGTTCAAGTCCCGATGGAGCTTTTATTAATTTTTCTTATCATGTCAAAAACACACACACATATGTGTATATATATATATATATATATATAATTCAAGGAGGAATTATATTCATTTTTTTTAAATTGGGCTTGTAATTAAGAATAAAATAAAATCATATCTAAAAAATATACAAAGACAAAAACATTTGAAATATTATATTTAAAATTCTTATATTATTTAGATTTCAAATGTGAACAGTACAAAACGTAATATATTTTCAAACATTTTAATCCACGAAAAATATGATATTTATAATTGTATTTAGTATTTACCTGATAAAGGAAGATGTGCGATTTCTTCATTCCAAAAAAATTACTGTTACAAACTAGATTTAAACCTGTCAGACTTTTGTATTTTATTGAATTCTAATCAAAACTGACTTTTTCAATATTCACACACAGTGGCGTTGCTACGCAACGTAAGTTCTTATTACGTCTACATATTTGTTATTTTTTGCTAAAAAAACCATTTCAGAGAATAGTGTTACGAAGTTAATATTTTCCTTTGTAAATCTAGGGAGGCGGATATATTATATACATATATTATAACTATTTTTTTTTTTTGCTTTTAGCAATGCTTGCATAAAATGACATGATAACAAAAATAAAACCTCGGACGAGACTTGATCCTGCATCACTGGATTCATATCCCACTACATCGTGTAACAATTAGAATATATTATTATAAGAGAAATGAACGTTTGTACCAGACTTGCTCGGTTGCGTAATCGGTAGAGCACTGGAATATATATATATATATATATATATATACAATTATTATTATTATTACATTTTTGACAAATGCCAATGCATGCTCAAAATGTCATGATAAGAAATATAAATTCTCGGACGGGACTTGAACCCGGACCTCTGGATTTATATCCCACAACATATAGTAATAATGAGGATATATTATTTTAAGAGAAATAAATGTTTGTACTAGACTTGCTCGGTGGCTTAATGTGTAGCGCACTGGGATATATATATATATATATATATATATATATATATTATAATTATATTTTTGACATGGAGCAATGCAAGCTTAAAATTACATAATAAGAAAAACAAATGCTCGAACGGGACTTGAAGCCGCTCCTCAGCATTTATATCCCTATACATGTAGTAATAATCAGAATATATTATTATAATAGAAATAAATATTCGTACAAGACTTGCTTGGAGGGTTAATCGGTAGCGCACTGGGATATATATAATTAAATTTTTAACATTGAGCAATGCAAGCTTAAAATTACATAATAAGAAAAATAAGTGCTCGAACGGGACTTGAAGCCGCACCTCAGCATTTATATCCCTATACATGTTTTAATAATCAGAATATTTTATTATAAGAGAAATAAATATTTGTAGAAGACTTGCTAGGTGACGTAATCGCTAGCGCACTGGTTTATATGTATACAATTAAATATTTAACATTCAGCAATGCAAGCTTAAAATAACATGATATGAAAAATATGTGCTCGGACGGTATTTGAACCCGGACCTCAGCATTTATATCCCACTGCATGTAGTAATGTTCAGAACATGTTATTATAAGAGAAATAAATATGTGTACAAGACTTGCTTGGTGGCGTAGTCGGTAGCGCACTGGAATATATATATATATATATATATATATATATATATATATATATATATATATAAACACTGCTCAAAACAATTAGAGGAACTCTTGTAATAAATTGAATAAGTAATTGTTTTTTAAAGCTGTGATGCTCAAAGTTGGACAATATGTAAATTGAATAATTAATTTTATCATTGGATACAAATTTTATAGATCCATGGCCTAAATACTGAGAAATTACCTCAAATAACAAATATAGAGAATTTTTTTATTTTGGAAGGCACTGGCCACTTATAATTGGTAAGCTTCTTGATGTTGCTATAGTGACGAATGCTGATTATTGAAGTTTCTGACAAAATGAGGCATTTAAATGAGTTTGAAGTGTATCATGCTCTACATCTTTTACGACAAGGTCAATCTCTGCGACAAGTGGCTAGAGAGCTTGGGGTTTCTCCTTCCGTGGTGTCCAGGTTACGCAACAGTCACAGACAGACAGGTCAGTATTGTAGAAGACGTGGCCAGGGCCGTAAATTTAAAAGAAGCCCCAGGATGACAGATAAGTTGTTCTTTCTGCTCTTCGACAGAGCACAAAAACTGCAAAAGACCTGCAAATGACCTTCATATGGCTTCCGGAATCCGGGTTTCAGACCAAACCATAAGGAACAGATTAAGGAAAGAGAATATTTCTCCAAAAAGGCCCGTTAAAAATCCACGCTTAACAAATGGGCATAAGGTAGCAAGACGTACGTATGCTGAAAACCATGGTGATTGGAACCTGAACCAGTGGGAGTCTGCGCTCTTCTCGGACGAATCCAGGTATCGTCTTACACGTTGTGATGGTCGATTGAGGGTGTGGGGACGGCCAGGAGAAAGATTTTCTGCAGAGGCTGTACAGGAAATTGATAGATTCGGAGGAGGTTCCATAATGGTGTGGGCCGGAGTTATGTACAACAATCGTACGGACCTTGTACTTTTTCCCCAGCGACTGAATGCTGTCCGGTATATCGAGCAAGTTCTGGAAGAGCATGTAGTACCTGCTGCCATTGGAGTAGGCCCTGGATTTCTGTTTATGCAGGGATTTCCTGAGGAGGAATGAAATTGAGGTAATGGAGTGGCCAGCGGTCAGACCAGACCTCAACCCTATTGAACACTTGTGGGATCGTCTAGACAGGAAGGTCAGGAACCGACATCAAGCTCCACAAACTCTGCAGCAACTTGGAGATGTTCTGAAGGAGGAATGGGAGAATATCCCGCAAGAGGAAATTCAGAATCTTATTGGGAGCATGCCACGAAGGTGCCAAACTGTCATCGAATGTCGTGGAGGCCATACACGATACTAACTCTATATAACGAGTGTTTAACTTTGAAATATAAGCACAAGATTCAATTGCTTACATAGCGGAATTATTTGAAAAGTTAATTGTCAGCGTTATTCATTTGTTTTTACTGACATGAGCAATAAATAAATAAATAAATAACCACAAATAATGTACTTTATTAATTTCATGTTTGTACCTTTATCCAATGAAAAAAATATTGCATAGTGTTCCTCTAATTGTTTAGAGCAGTATATATATATATATATATATATATATATATATATATTATAATTAAATTATTGACATTGAGCAATGCAGGCATAAGATAAAATTATAAGAAAAATTAATGTTAGGACGGGACTTGAACCCGGATCTCTTGATTTACATCCTACTACATCTAGTAATAATGAGTATATTTTTTTATTAGAGAATTCTATATTTGTATTACATTTTGGCTTTGGGGTAATAGGTAGCGCACTGAGATATATATATATATATATATATATATATATATATATATATATATATTGTAACTAAATTTTCACATTGAGCAATACGGGCTCAAAATGACATGAAAAGAAAAATAAATGGTCTAACGGGACTTGGACGCGGAACTCTGGAATTATATCCCACGACTCAAGTAAAAATGAGAATATATTATTATAAGAGAAATATATGTTTTTACTACAATTCCTCGGTGGCACAGGTATATATATATGTGTGTGTGTGTATACATATACTATTATAATTAAATTTTTGACATTGAGCAATGCAATCTTAAATGACATGGAAAGAAAAATAACGCTCCGACGGGAATTGAACCCCGACCCCTGAATTTATATCCCACTAAATCTGGTAATAATGACAATATATTATTATAAGAGAAATAAATGTTTTGTACTATACTTGCTCAGTGGTGTAATCGGTTGCACACTGGGATATATATATATATATATACTATTATAAATCAATGTGTGACATTGAACAATGCAAACTTGAATGACATGATACTAAATATTATTGCTTCTTCGGGACTTGATCGCGGACCTCTGGATTTATATCCCACTACTTCTAGTAATAATGAGACTATATTACTATAAGTGAAGAGAATATTTGTACTAGACATGCTTGGTGACGTAATAGGTTGCGCAATGGAATATATATATATATATATATATATATGTCACAAATAAGGAAATTAGAAACAAAATGGAAGCAGAAGAAAGCATAATTGAAAGAATTGAGGAAAAGGAATTAAAGTGGTTAGGACATGTTTTAAGAATGGAAGATGAGCGATGGCCGAAGCAACTATATGAATGGCATCCTAACAGAAAGAAGAAAAGAGGAAGACCAAGGTTAACATGGAAGGAAAACATGAAGACAGTAATGCAAGCTAGAGGGCTAAGCATCGAAGATGCCCAAGACCGTAGGCTTTGGAGGTTTGGCACGGGAAGACGGCAGCAGCTGTAAAAACCCGAAGATAGATAGAGATATATATATATATATATTTATTTATTTATTTATTTATAATATGATTATTTTTTGACATTGGGCAAAGCAAGCTTAAAATGACATGATAAGGAAAATAAATGCTCGGACGGACTTGAACCCGGATCTCTGGATTTATATCCCACTACATCTTGTAATAATGAGAATATGTTATTATAATGGAAATGAATGTTTGTACTAGACTTGTTCGGTGGCGTAATTGATAGAGCACTGGGATATATCCACTGGTTCAGGTTCAAGTCCCGTTGGAGTATTTTATTAATTTTTCTTATCATGTCAAAAACACACACCCTCAGACACACACACACACACACACACACACACACACACACACACACACACACACACACACACACACACACACACACACATATAATTCAAGGAGGATTTATATTAACTTTTATTTTAAAATTGCACTTGTAATTTAGAATAACATAAAATCACATGTCAGGAACGTACAAAGACAGAATTCAAGATTTCAATTCAAATTTCTTATATTATGTTAGATTTCAAATGTGAACAGTACAAAACGTAATATATTTTCAAACATTTTAATCCATGAAAAGTTTGATACTCGTATTTATAATTGTATTTCCTACAATATAGAGCATGTAGTTCAGCGTTATGTAGTCTTGTGCATTCGTCCGTCTGTTCATCTCTCTTTTGTTCTAAAATTTTCCTAAGAACTTTGTGTTGAAACAGTACAGATTTTCGTTATATTATTGTTATTATTAATACTATTATTATTATTGTTATTGTTATTACATTATTATTATTATTACTATTACTATTATTATTATTATTATTATTATTATTATTATTATTATTATTATTATTATTATTATTATTATTCAAATAAGAATAACTGATGGAAGAAGAATCGTTGGTATGTTGAACTCAGTACTTCGGAATAGAAATGTAATATACAGAGCGAAGAAAACTGCATTCACGTTCTGTTACAAAGCACTTTATTATATGGGTCTGAAACCTGGATGGTAAGTAAAAAATAAGCCAACCAGCTGTTAGCAGTAGAAATGGATTTTCGGAGGCGATGTACAAGAATTTCAAGAATGGATAAGATCAGAAACATGACAATAAGGGAAATTATGCAAGTTGAGAAAACATATTAGGAAAAATAGAAGAAAAACGTTTGAAATGGTATGGACACCTCATAAGAATGGAAGAAGAGAGAGATTACCATAGAAGATCATTCATTGGAAAGCTAATGGAATAAGTGGAAGAGGCGGGCCTAGAGAACGATGGATGGATGGAGAGAAGAGAAGTATGGAAGCTAGGGATCTGAGGGAAGAAGATGTTTTAGACAAGAAACCTCTGAGGAAAGTATATAAATTGGTTTATTCCCAAAAAAAAAAAAAATGCCAGAAAATTAAATGTGGAGTTGAGGTGACTTTAACGCAAGAACGGCATATGTACAACCTTAAACTTTTTTTTAAAGTTCAAACGAAAGAGACAACTCATGAAGCGCCAGATCATCCAATAATTTTGTGTACATTAACTGTCAACTTTCTCACCTAACTTATTGTCATTATCGAACCGTGGTACCTAGACTCGCGGACATCACTATCCTGAGATTTTTCCAATCATTCCCTGTATATTCTACTTCCTTAGTATCATGTTAACATTAACCTCCTACATCATTCTTGGCCTTCCCTTTGGTTTAGAGTTTCCATGCCCCTCTTCCATTCCTCATTTGTGTCACATGACCTGCTCACCGAAGTCTACGAGACTTGACTGTAGAAAACGATGTCGTTTAAACCAACTAATTTACTTACTAGCACTATCGTCCCCGTAGTTTCACGTCCGCGTGTAGATAAGCTCTCCATACATCCCTATCATGGGATAATGTTTTCCAATCATCCCCTGTATAATCTACTTCACTCAAATCATGATAAATAATATTCTCACGCTTCATTCTTGGTCTACCGAATGGCCGATTTCACTCTGATTTTCTATACCAGCTTCAATGCCTCACTTTCTTTCCGCATTCGTACCACGTGTCCTGCGCATCGCAGTCTATAAAACTTAACTGTATTATATTCGATTTCCTACTGTATAGATCATGTAGTTCACTGTTATGTAGCCTTCTGCATTCGCCCGTCTGCTCATCTCTCTTTTGTCCTAAAATTTTCCTAAGAACTTTGTTCTGAAATAGTACAGTATTTCCATTACTATTTCATATTATTACTTTTTATATTTTTTTTTCAAATGCCCCAGGATTGTCTTTCGACATTCCTGGTTTCTCTCCTGGCATGGCGTACTTGTAACCCACTTCTGAGGTTGGGGCGCCAGGAAGGTGGGGTTACGTTGCCCCCATGATATGATGGGTGATGTTGATGATAATGGTGCTCCAGGAGAGTGCCTAATCCTAAGCTTAACCCTCCAGAGCGGATGGATCTAAATGGCCGGGAATACTCTGATGCGGGAGGAAGTTCACCGGTATTTAAACTCAGCCGTTCAGTGCCAGTATTCCAATAACGCATTTAAATTGATATATCTTGAGTAATTTAAATGTTTTTGCAATTCGTTTATGGTGAACCCTTAATATAATATTTAATTAATTAAATTTGTTAAGGTTCTCACGTAACATCTCTGCATTTTTTGCAGACTTATTTATGGTTGTTGTGCCACAGTTGAAATAGGACCTTTTTGTAAATTTCTCACATAAGTGATACAGTGTATTGCACTAGGGATTCTTTGAAGAATTCAGAGAACCGGCTTTACCTAACAACAAAAATAAATATTTACACAAAGAGAAGGGTCTTAAAAAAAAAGAATGAACTTCAAAAATTGGTGTGATAAATCTTCAAAATGTAAACCAGCTGTTTGACACTCGGGCAACAATAAGTGTATTTTTTCCCCCTTGTGTTTACTTTGTTCGTGTTTATTACAAACACATTGCTTCTATGCGCTGACCTTCTTTCTTGTAGGGGGGGGCAGCCTTCTCCAAATGTGTCTTTCTAACACTTTGGAAACATTATTTTAGGTCGTGTGCCTTCAAAAAATGGTCTTTCTACAAATCAGACCTGTTGTACTAAAAGACCTTCATCAACCCTAAATTTCAATGCCTTTCTTCTGGTTTCCAAACTGAAACTCGTTGATGAAATATGACTATAATAGTTTCACCGGAGGTGTGGACTTAAAAGATCAACATGCTACAAGCCGGAAGATCGAGGGTTTGAGTCCCGGTGGATCAGGATTTTTTATACTGAACCAAACCTTCAGGCGGCACTGTGAACCCGGGGTTGACTCCGCCTCTAACTGAAATGAGTACCAGATGCTTGTTATGGGCCGTCAGACAGAAATAAGTACTCGGCTTACATCAAGTACCGATAGTTTAGAAAAGTGGGAGCCTTAACCTCCTAACATCCCAAGAACCTTCTAAGGTCAGTAGTGGACCACTTTACCCTTTTAGATACTGACTGAATAGTAGACTAACTACCTTTCCATAATGTAAGGATATCGTCATTTTAAATATGTATATATATATAAATATATATATATATCTGTAATTTACTGTTGTGGTCCTGTACTGTAGCGTAAATCGGAAATAACTTTGTTGGACCTTTATATATATTGAATTTTGCGACATTATTATTGAAAATGAAGAGATTTGAAAATAGATTCAATTTGATAGACAAGCTAATCTACAAAAAAAGGCGAATTTAGTTTTATAAGAAATCCTTTATCAAGTTATAAATTTAAGAAAAATGTCAGAGGCCGCAAGAATAAATGCAAATATAAAATTATTTTAATTACTTGTTACTGAGGGCCGTAATCAGTTAATATATGCACTAATATAAACTTTGAAGTCTCTACATAAAATTTGTATAAACTGTAAATAGTTAATGTAAACACAAAGGTCATAATTACAGTTTAAAGCAGTGCGTGTAGCTAGCGTACATGTCACGTCGTTCCGCATTTGGTGAAGAATTCAACTTGCGTACACGTCACGTCGCTCCACGCTGACGGGTTAACCTAAGATTAATATGAATGATGATGATTGTGTTGGCCATATGATTTCGGGGACCGTTTGGGCCTTAAAGTTTTCCTGACATTTGTCTTACAGGCGAGGAAAAACCCCGATAAAAACCTCACCCAGAAAAACTGTCCCGACCGGGGATCGAACCCGTCCCCGCTGCGTGATCACTGCGGTGGACTTATTATTATTATTATTATTATTATTATTATTAATTATAAAATAATTATAATTTATTTATTAATATTTTTTTACTAAATATAAATAGTACTATAATAATATGTTTATTATTGTAAATTTTCCAATTTTTCAGTCAATTTAATGTTACGTTTGGTTTATATTTGTAAAATTTGAAAAAATTGCTAATTAGCATGCGAAATATGTTTACACAACAGTCTAAGAAATAACGTAGATGTGGCAACAATCTACTTGTCATTCTCCGTCTCCGGAAAAGTCAATAAGTAGCTCAATGGCCTTCATAAAATTTCAATCAAATATACATATTGCATTATTTTTTATATTTACACGAAAACTATCAAAGCTGCATAAAAAATAAACATTTTCAGACAATTATGAAAAATTAATTTATTCAAAAGTAATATTAAAACAACTCTGAGCAATTACATAGAGTATATATTTTATTGTAATCTTCAAAGTTTTTAAAATATTTCGTTTCCATATTAATAGACGATCCGTTTGTACTGTCAGAACTGCGTCAAGGTGATATAAGGTGACACTTAGCGATTGTGTTTTGTTAATTTGCAACACTGTAGGCGTACATTGAATGAACCAGGTGCCTGTCGAGTATAAAGCTTGTAATTTGGAAAATATGAAGACGTGTATGACGTAATTATATAGGCCTATATATAGGCTCTCCAGACATCCCTATACCTATATGTTTTTCAATCATTCCCTGTATATTTTATTTCCCTGATATCGCCTACGCTTTAGTTTCCTACAGAGTTTCCATGCCTCTGTTTCATTCCTCATTTGTGTCACATGACCAGCTCACCGAAATCTAGGAGACTTGACCGTATAAAACTATGTCGTTTAAACTAAGTAACACACTGGATCTATCTGGAACTCTCCATGCACCTCTATCCAGAGCTAATGTTTTCCTATTATCCCATTATAATCTACTTCGCCCAAATCATATTTAATGTTATTTTCCCACTTCATTCTTGATCTATCAACTGGCTGTTTTTCTCTAGTTTTCCTACAATAATCTTCCATACACCTCTTTCATTGAGACTTGACTGCATAAAATCATGTCGTTTAAACTAGCTCATTGGCACTATGGAACCCGTAGGTTCATGGCCACAAGGCCATAAGCTCTTCATACATCCCTATCCTGGGCTAATGTTTTCCAATCATCCCCTGTATAATCTATTTCCCACAAATCGTGATAAATATTATTCTCTCGCCTCATTCTTGATCTACCGAATGGCCATATTCTCTCTGGTTTCCTATAAGAAGCTTCAATGCCTCCTTTTCATACCGCATTCGTACCACTTGTCCTGCGCATCGCAGTCGACGAGACTTAACTGTCCTTATTATATCCGGATTCCTACAATATAGATCATGTAGTTCACCGTTATGTAGTCTTCTGCATTCGCCCGTCTGTTCATCTCTCTTTTGTCCTAAAATTTTCCTAAGAACTTTATGTTGGAACAGTACAGATTTTCAATATACTATTATTATTATTACAATTATTGTTATTGCTACTACTATTATTATTATTATTATTATTATTATTATTATTATTATTATTATTATTATTTAAATAAGAATATCTGATGGAAGAAGAATCGTTGATATGTTGAACTCAGTACTTTGGAATAGAAATGTAATATTCAGAACGAAGAAAACTACATTTCAAGTTCTGTTACAAAGCACTTTATTATATGGGTCGAAACCTGGACAGTAAGTAGAGAATAAGCCAACCAGCTGTTAGCAGTAGAAATGGATTTTTGGAGGCTATGTACAAGAATTTCAAGAATGGATAAGGTCAGAAAGATCACAATAAGGGAAATTATGCAAGTTGAGAAAACATATTAGGAAAAATAAAAGAAAAACGTTTGAAATGGTATGGACACCTCATAAGAATGGAAGAAGAGAGAATACCATAGAAGATCATTAATTGTAAAGCTAATGGAAGAAGTGGAAGAGGCAGGCCTAGAGAACGATGGATCGATGGAGTGAAGAGAAGTATGGAAGCTAGAGATCTGAGGGAAGAAGATGATTTAGACAAGAAACCTCTGGCGACAAATCACTTTCGGTTGAAGGAGAAACACTGTATTGTGGAATATTTCTAAATAAAAAATTAATGTTATTATTATTATTATTATATTATTTTAATTTACAATTTATTTATTAATAATATTATATATTGATAATATTATTATATTATGTTATTTTATTTAAATTTATTTATTAATAATATTATAATACAATAAATATTGAAATTATAGATTTTATAAATTTTGCAGTAAATTGTATGTTAGGTTATCGTTTATACTTGTAATGTTTGATTAAATGGCTAATTAACGTGCGAACCCTGTTTACAAAACATGGTCTGATAAATAAAGTAGATGGGGCAACAATGTACTTCTCATTCTGCGTCTCCGGAAAAAGCAATAAGTAGCTCAATGGCCCGTGTAATATATCAATCGAATTTACATATTGTATTATTTTTAATATTTACACGAAAACTGTCAAAGCTGCATAAAAAATAAACATTTTCAGACAATTTTGAAAAATTAAGCTATTCAAAAATAATAATAAAACATCTCCGAGCAATTACATAGAGTATATATTTTATTATAAACTTCAAAGTTTTTAAAATATTTCGTTTCCATGTTAATTGACGATCCATTAGTAATGTCAGAACTCGCGTCAAGGAGACACAAACATCGCCAATTACCGATCGTGTTTGTTAATTTGCAACACTGTAGGCGTACGTTGGATGAACCAGACGCCTGTCGAGAATAAATGTTACAATTTGGAAAATATGAAGATGTGTATGACGTAATAATAGCAGTTACAACTATTAAATAACCAATAATAACAATTATAAAAGCAGTTAAACAGTTATAATTATTTATATAATGCCTTAAAGTTTAAAACTACCAAAAATATGTCATAGACATTTTTATGTTTACTTTATTTTTGTCTAGAATATGTTGTTGATTACATCAGATTTTGGTTAGTTTTTCAATATTTCTTGGTTTTAAACTTAATAGCTGTGCTGATAACTGTGATCAGTCATAAATATTATAAATTAGCAATACGTGATTTCTACATTCTAACACATTGTATTTAATTTTATTTTCAATCTCATGATAGCGGATTCTATGCCAGAAGTCCACCCACATTAATCGAATTTAAAACTTGAAAAAAACGCATAAATGATTATAGCAATATGTGAATAATAATCTGAGGATAGTGTATATATATATATATATATATATATATATATATATACATATATGTATATGTTATAATTAAATGTTTAACATTGAGCAATGCAAGCTTAATATGGAATGATAAGAAAACTAAATACCTGGACGGGATTCGAACCCGGATATCTGAGTCTGTACCTCAGCGTGATATCCATTACACTACCAAGCGAATCCAATTCAAACACTTATTTTTCTTATATATGTATTATACTCTCCATTATTACTAGATGTCGCGAGAACTCGGTCTTCACCGCCATCTAGCAGCTGACTATATCAAGTAAGCAAATTAAAGAGAATATTTTTACCTTATAGCAGTGACGCTTTATAGATGTTATAATTAAATGTTTAACATTGAGCAATGCAAGCTTAATATGGAATGATAAGAAAAATAAATGCCTCGACGGGATTCGAATCCGGATCTCTGAGTCTGTACCTCAGCGTGATATCCATTACACTACCAGGCGAATCCAATTCAAACACTTATTTTTCTTATATATGTATTATACTCTCCATTATTACCAGATGTCGCGAGAACTCGGTCTTCACCGCCATCTAGCAGCTGACTATGTCAAGTAAGCAAATTAAAGAGAATATTTTTACCTTATAGCAGTGACGCTTTATAGATGTTATAATTAAATGTTTAACATTGAGCAATGCAAGCTTAATATGGAATGATAAGAAAAATAAATGCCTGGACGGGATTCGAACCCGGATCTCTGAGTCTGTACCTCAGCGTGATATCCATTACACTACCAGGCGAATCCAATTCAAACACTTATTTTTCTTATATATGTACTATACTCTCCATTATTACTAGATGTCGCGAGAACTCGGTCTTCACCGCCATCTAGCAGCTGACTATATCAAGTAAGCAAATTAAAGAGAATATTTTTCTTATCATTTCATATTAAGCTTGCATTGCTCAATGTTAAACATTTAATTATAACATCTATAAAGCGTCACTGCTATAAGGTAAAAATATTCTCTTTAATTTGCTAATGTTATGTTACGTTTGGTTTATATTTATAAAGTTTGAAAAAATTGCTAATTAACATGCGAAATATGTTTACACAACATAGTCTAAGAAATAACGTAGATGTGGCAACAATCTTCTTGTCGTTCTCCGTCACCGGAAAAGTCAATAAGTAGCTCAATGGCCTTCATAAAATTTCAATCAAATATACATATTGCATTATTTTTTATATTTACACGAAAACTATCAAAGCTGCATGAAAAATAAATATTTTCGACAATTATGAAAAATTAAGTTATTCAAAAATAATATTAAAACTTCTCTGAGCAATTACATAGAGTGTATATTTTATTGTAATATTCGAAGTTTTTAAAATATTTCGTTTCCATGTTAATAGACGATCTGTTCATATTGTCAGAACTGCGTGAAGGTGACACAAACAACGCCACATAGTGATTGTGTTTTGTTAATTTGCAACACTGTAGGCGCACCCTGGCTAAACGAGGCGTCTGTCGTGTATAAATATTAATACATTCAACATGTAAGATTTGTGATAGTTATTAAAGCGTGCTTAGAGTGTTTTGATGCGTGTGGAATGGACTCAGGAGCTGTTTTTGTCTTCAATTGAACACGTGGTTGGTTATTTATATTAATATTTGATAAATTATATAAATATGAACATCTGTGAATCTGTGTTTTATGAACTCAATAACCGCTTAACCGAATTGAATGGGTTTTTAACATCATTTAGAGAATTTCTTTGGAAAATTAACGTATGTAACTTATTACCGTATGTACTATAGGACCGGAGCAAAATAAATAAAAATAAATAATAGTTTTAAAAAACTAAAACAACACGCTTTATAAGAAAACCGAACTAAAAAAAATAAAAATAATTTAATTTCCAACATGCTTGGGATAAAATTAAAGTGGTCAACAAAAAAAATCATCTCCAACACATATAGAATAAAACTAGAGGAATGAACAAAAAGAAAATAATTTTACCATCAAAAATTAATATATTTGATAATAAACAGATATTGGTAAAAGTAAAGTCTCTAAGAAGAAAATGTAAAAGTCATAAAAAGCACCCCACGCTTTTGATTGTAAAATTATTTTCTTTTTGTTGATAACTCTAGTTTTATTCTACATGTGTTGGAGAAGATTTTTTGTTCACCACTTTAATTTTATCCAAAGCGTGTTGGAAAATATTTTTTTTTTATTTATTTAGTTCGATTTTGTAATAAAGCGTGTTGTTTCAGTTTTTTAAAACTATTATTTATTTTTTAGTTTTAATATTTCACACAATAAGGTAAAAATGTAAATATCTTTAAATTCGATACTATTGTAGTATGCGTTAAAAGTAATACTCTTCTAAAAAAATCCTCCCAGCCGGATTTCAACCAGCGACCTATGGATTACTGAAATTACATACCGCTAGAGTTCACCGCTCTACCTACTGAGCTCTTCCAACGATTGACTAAAAAGTCGACATGTCCGGAACCTATTATACCAGTTTTCTTTTTTTTCATTTTCTACTGATTCTGGCCAGGATTTTAGAAAATAAATATGACATTATTGTATTGCCATGGGTCTTTTATAATTATAAAAAGTTTCAAGTGGATCCTATGTTTCTGAGTGGGTGAAAATCGTGTTCAAAGATTCCGTTACATAAATACAAATACACTTTTGTTGATTTTCTGAAGATTCTGGCCCAGGATTTTAGAAAATAAATATGAAATTATTGTATTGTCACGGGTGCTTTACAAGTATACAAAGTGTCAAGTCGATCCAATTATTTTAAGTGAGTGAATATCGCGTTGAAAAATTCCGTTACATTGATATATATATAGATAGATAGATACAGGTCAAGCTAAAATAAAGCGTGTAAAAAAGTGGATCGCTGCACGGAAAAGTCGCTTTTTGGACTCCTGAATTGATTATTTTGTCTAAACCATAACAAATACGTCGTAATAGAATATCTCAAAAAAATCTTCAAAAAAAGTCTATGACAGAATATGTCTGTCTTTTACGGATAACTCAGAAAAAAACATTATTGTCTTTCAGAATTAGATTAAAAAATAAGGATTATTTACAACAACACAATGTTAATTCTGTAATAATATTAACTGTTTAACAATTACAGTAAGTACACTTAGCAAAACAAAACAAGAATGAGCCGACTGATCAATTAGCTAATTCCGCAGCATTTTCCGAGCTTCATTATTCATTTTCAAAGTGTCCAATATCCTATGTTAAAAAGAAACTGTTGCACTTTGTCATCACTGATTGGAATGAACATTGGATAAGGAGTGCAAACGGTGCTTTGACTAAAGAACTCTTCTTTCCTACAGTACACTATAGGCTACACATGAAACATGTTATTCCAAATTCCATCTTTTCACAATTAATGACGGGTGGCCATGGAAAATTAAGAAGTTATTTTAGGAGATTTAATATTAACCCAGACAGTGATCATAATTGTAAATGTCAATAATCAATACAATAAGTAAAACATGCTTTATTTTATTACACGCTTTATATTAGCCTTACCTGTATCTATCTATCTATCCATCCATCTATCCGTCCGTCTATCCGTCCGTCTATCCGTCCGTCTATTCGTCCGTCTATCCGTCCGTATATCCGTCC
Source organism: Diploptera punctata (assembly GCA_030220185.1). Lineage (NCBI taxonomy): Eukaryota > Metazoa > Arthropoda > Insecta > Blattodea > Blaberidae > Diploptera > Diploptera punctata. The sequence goes on along the minus strand of JASPKZ010008736.1, from coordinate 32,602 downwards.
GTATATCCGTCCGCCATTCCGCCAGTCCGCCAGTCCGCCAGTCCGCCAGTCCGCCAGTCCGCCAGTCCGCCAGTCCGCCAGTCCGCCAGTCAGCCAGTCAGCCAGTCAGCCAGTCAGCCAATCAGCCAGTCAGCCAGTCAGCCAGTCAGCCAGTCAGCCAGTCAGCCAGTCAGCCAGTCAGCCAGTCAGCCAGTCAGCCAGTCAGCCAGTCAGCCAGTCAGCCAGTCAGCCAGTCAGCCAGTCCGCCAGTCCGCCAGTCCGCCAGTCCGCCAGTCAGCCAGTCAGCCAGTCAGCCAGTCAGCCAGTCAGCCAGTCAGCCAGTCCGCCAGTCCGCCAGTCAGCCAGTCAGCCAGTCAGCCAGTCCGCCAGTCAGCCAGTCAGTCAGTCAGCCAGTCAGCCAGTCGGCCAATCGGCCAATCGGCCAATGTTCTTTCTACATGCATTATTGTACCACCCTTTGTCCTTCTGGTTCATTGCGTATTTAACCTTGAATTTTTCCCCTGCTTTTTGAAAACATTCTGTCAAAGTTTTAATAATTTCCTCCCCGCTAAGATCATTTAATTGCAGATGCTGTATTAGCGTTTCCAAACTCCTGATAAATTCTTCTCTCAGATTCTCGTTCCACCTGAAACGGATAATTGGCCGCAATATTGTTGCCACCTCATCATTAACTGTCTCACTAAAACCTTTCATATTTAAAATAAGTTTGTTTGGGAAGTGGTGTGATTCGATTCTGGAAACTATACAGAAATTACTTAGGACTGGAATCATGTCTTGTGTCCATATTGAATAATCGATTACGCTACTTCCATTTTTATTAATAAATGTCAGTTCTCCATTTTTATCTTCCCCATATTTCCCATTCAGAATTTCAAGTTCAAATGCATCGCAAAAAGCTAACAATTGGTTTCCTTCTGAATTTACAATCTTATCTTTGCTTCTCCTACCCTCACCTCGTGTTTCATTATCATCCGATTTTATACTGATATTTTCTTCCCCAATCCTACAGTTAAAGTCCCCTAAAATTATTATTCCCGCTTCCGGAAACCTATCTTTTATTTCTGCCAACGAGTCAGATAATTTAACGAAAAAATTTGGATTGGCATACCTGGAATTTAGTGGTTGGCGGTAAATAGACAACATACACATTTCTGCTCTTTCTGTATGGTAATATATACAAATTGCCTCTTTTAAAGTAATATTTAACTTTTTTAATATATGGGTCTAAGTTAGCTTTATATAAAATGGCAACACCGCCTGGATATCTACCTCTCTTTCCTCTCTTTTGATTACCCTTAAAATGACCTTTTATATTACATAGATTTACGCATTCATTAGCTTTTAAATATGTTTCTCCTAGAGCTAATATATCAAAAGTCTCAATAAACTCTACACATCTGTCCATTGAAAGTTTTTGTTTTAACCCTTCGATATTCCATGAACCGACTGTCAACAAACCCTATTGTGTTCGCTTGTCATTAGTCTTACCTGTATTTTTCGAACTTCCCCCTCTCAATAATTCCTTTTCTGCGGGTAGATTCAGAAGGCTTAGTGATTTTCTTGTTGGAGTTCTTGTGTCCGCCGGTCGTTCACTTCTTAGAGGTGGGGTATGCTGTTTGCGTTCGGCCGTTTTTTGCTGTATGTTTATTGGATTCCTGGGAGTTATTAAGGTGGTGGTCCCTCTCTCTTTCTCTCGTGTAGAATTTTCTCCCTCCTCTGCTGTAAGGAGACCACCTGCTGTTGAAGCGTCCCCTGTATGTTTTGAGGACTCGCTGTCAATGACCTCTTCAAATTCATTTTCAGAGATGTCCATATTTTGTAGTTTTTCCCTGCTCCAGATTCGTCCATTTATAATCAATTTATTAAATTGCATGATTGCATGGCAGCCCTGCCTCCTCGCCTCGAGCATGTGTCGCTTAAGAAAGTCCCTTTCGCGGCGCACCTTCTCACTAAAGTCTTCGGCAATATTGATACCGGTCCCTTTAAGATATTTACTGTCTCTAAGGATCCAACATTTTATTTTGTAGTGTGATAATTTGCATACAATCTGTCTCTTTCCACTATTCCAACGACCTACTCTGTGCGCTCTTTCAATATCACTGTCCACCAAATCAATCCCCATTTGCGCCACTACTATTTTAACTATATGTTCAGTTTCCTCCCAGCTTTCTCTGTCTTCTTCATGCACACCATATATCACAATATTATTACGGCGACTCTGGTTTTCGAGATAGTCTAATTTAGATTCCAGCCATTTCAATCTGTCCTCCATCCGATGCATGTTCGTCTCAATATCACGAATTTTTTCACCCAAGTTGCACTTTTCAAACCCCTCTTTCACTTCAGTTGACAATGTTTCAATCAGCTTTCTAACTTCTTCCATAATGCTTTGTCCCCTGCACACTACAACCACTCTAACAAAAACACGTCCGCTCTTCTCGACGGCTAGCAGTAAACTAAGTAACCAGAGTATCTTGTCCATCAATTTTTCTCCCCCTGATTTTATCAGTTCTGCTGGGATCTCATCTGAACCTGATGCTTTATACATCTTCAATTTTTCAATCGCCATTTGAACCTCTAGTGCACTTGGCTCTGCGACTAGCATTTCTGCTGTCTGTAACTTATCCTCATCAAAGTCCTGTTGTGTATGTACATTTAATAGCTGATTAAAGTAACTTTTCCATCTATTTAATATACTCCTGGAATCTGCAATCATATCCCCATTTTCATCCCGAATTATGTTTGTTCTAGCCTGAAACCCTTTCTTCTCTATACTAATTCCCTGATATAATTCTCTAGTGTTTAATTCATTTCAAGATCATTAATTTTCTCTCTCAAATATTCCCTCTTTTTACTCTTTAGTAACTTGGTGGTTTCGCATCTAACACTACCCAATTGCTCTAAATTTACCTCATTTGGCTCGTGTAACCATTTCATTTTTGCCAGCTTTCTTTTCTTTACAATGTCGGCACATTCCTCATAAAATCATTTCTTGTTTTGCCTCTTTTTTAAAACAACCAATGCTTTCTGATGCTGACAATTTAATAGTATCTATTATAGCCTCCCATTATTTATTTATATCAGTTTCTTCTTCGTTTGCCACATTGTCATTTGAAGATTCCAGTACTTCAAATCTATTAGCAATTTTGATTTGGTATTCTTGCCGCATTTCATCATTTTTCAAGTTTTTTAATTCATATTTTACAGAATAATCTTTAGCGTTTGTTCCTCTCATAAGCGATAGCCGTTGTCTGATTTTCACCCTGACCAGATGATGATCTGAATTGCAGTCTGTCCCTCTAACTGATCTAACATCAATGATGCTACTTTGCCAGCGTTTATCCACTAATACATGATCTATCTGGTTCCGAGTTTCTCCATCTGGGGACGTCCAGGTATATTTATGAATATCCTTATGCTGAAATGTTGTGCTCTTAACAATGAGATTCTTTGATGTGGCAAATGTTACTAATCTAACCCCGTTGTCGTTACTCTCTTCGTGAAGACTGAATTTGCCTATTGTTGGTTTGAATATATCTTCCCGCCCCTCTTTTGCATTAAAATCTCCTAACACAATTTTCATATGATATCGCGAAAGGCTATCAAATAAGCATTCTAATTCTTCATAGAACTCATCCATGATCTTGTCATCTTTATCTTCTGTGGGGGCATGTACAATTACAATTATAATATCATGTCGTTTACCCTTTAGAATTATGTATGATATCCTATCACTAACAAACTTAATATATCGGATAGCGGATAGGATCCTCCTTCTGACTAAAAAACCCGTTCCAAATGCAGGCCTTCTTGCACCCCCATAGTATAATGGAAAGCTTCCTGATTCCTGACTACCTACTCCTGGCCACCTAATTTCCTGTAAAGCGACTATATCCAAGGGCGATTTATCTAATTCCCGCGTTAATATCTCTAGTGCCCCGCTATTATATAACGTCCTAACATTCCATGTACCTAGGAACATGTCCCTGTGTTTGAGCCTTTGGCATGGGTTCCCTGAAGTAGTCCCCGCCCGGGGAACCGAATGGGGGACTATTTGACCTCCGGAAAATTTTACCCCAGATGAACCGATGTCCGCATTTCTTGACAGTTGTATTTTTACGGTGAACGATCGTCACTCTTTCGCCCAAGGTACTTTTTTCGTCTGGCTTATCACCTTCGACCAGTCCGGCATGGTTAACCGTATCGGCAGCAATGCTACCGCCGGCATAGCTCTCAGGATCATTTAAGCACGCAAGCCACTACACCACGACAAGGTAAAGATACCATGGAGGGAGAAATAGGTAACACTGTGTAGTAATACAACAAACCTATCTTTAAAACATTTTTTAAAATTTGCATTAAGAAGTTTTCTTGCTTAATGGATGTTTGTTCTTTTTTAAATTATGTTGACATTTTGATAACTTTCACTAAAGAATAATATTACGGAACAAAAATGCAACAGAGCTACTATGTTTCGGCTCTACATATGGCCGTCTTTGCCACAAGAACATGCATCTGGTACTCATTTCCGTTAGAAGCTGAGTCGACACCAGGGCCGCGATGCCGCCACAAGGTTTGGTCCAGCAAAAATTCTAACCCAATCGAGGCTCGAAACCTCGACCTTGTGACTTGTAGCAAACAAACTATGTTATGATATGAGCTATTAAAATTGCTTCATATAATGAACATGATATTTCTACTGGATCAGAATTAATGAAGAAGCTAATTAAAATGGAAATACACTGAAAATGTTTGTTTATTGAGCTACAAGGAAGATAAAATTATCTCACTTATGTGTTGCAATGTACATGTAATAATTATACAGGGCCTAAATATGTGAATGTGTGTAAAAAGTTTAGAAAATAATAGGTACATCATATTTTTGTGTATTTTTTTCATATTATAAATAATTTGTTATTATGATTTCATATTTTGTTATAATTTTCTCGAAATAATTCCTCGCAATAATTCCTCGCAATAACTGTGTAATTTATTTTTCATTTCTAAGTCAGCGTTTGAGATTTTTTGAAAGTTATTTGGAACAAAAATTTTCATTTTTGTAATGTTACATGTTACCCGTCCTAACTCTATATCAATTAATATATTTGACAATAAAGAGATATTGGTAAAAGTAAAGTCTCTAAGAAGAAAATATAAAAATCATTAATAGCACCCCACTCTTTTGAAGGTAAAATTATTTTCTTTTTGTTGATAGCTCTAGCTTTATTCTATATGTGTTGGAGATGATAGTTTTGTGTGACCACTTTAATTGAATCTGTCATTTCAAAAGGGGATCCCATCTACGATTTTTTCTTAAATTCACTTTTTTCGTTTATTCCATGTTTACATGTGCCCTTACATCGATTCCGCGTGAGAATAGATCAAATACACAATTATTTTACCACTTTCTGACTTTACCTTTCAGGTAGTCATTTTGAAAAAGTATCAACTCGCCGAGTTGTTCCCTTTTCGAACGGACTGACGCACGAATGTGATCTTGACTGCAGCTGCATATCTATCCTATTGCACTCTTTATGTTTTATTCAAAGTAAACAACATTAAAACAAAGCTACAATTATTATTTATTTAATGCAGGGCACTTGAAATACAGATCATTCACCCAAATGACAGACCTTATGAACATATTTGCAATAACTATAAATAACATAAACACTATAACAATATAAGCAGAATAATATTAAGTAGATTACAATCGTATCAGTTGAGATCTGAACGTTACATAGCGAGGTTGCTTATTGAAATTGCGCTATTGTGAGGCCGTCAGCCGTGTAATAATGATGATAATATTAATGAATCTGTTTCGGAATCGTCGGAATCTGACGAAAGCGGACGTTCGAACTGAGAGAAAGAAAGGGATCAGACAACCAGAAAAATATTTGCACAACATAATCAAGAGTAGAGACATGTAAACCACGCCAAAACAGAAATTCCGGATCGAAAAACAGGAGAGGATTGTGGGTAAGCAATATTACGTCAGTTTGAACCTAACATTGAAAACGCTGTACCTGCACAATTTTATATCACTATTAAGTTTAAATTCCAATTTTAATTCAATTTTAGATGTACACGCCGTTGCTTTCAGTCATTCTCGCCCTTACGATGACAGGAAAATTCACTAAAGTTAAAATATACTTCCCCAAAGAGGTCATTCCTTCAATGACTGCGATAGAAATTTTGCGGTAGTGAAACGCAAAATCCGCCGTCACGACCGCGTTTTATACTCCAGAGGGATATGAGGGCTTCATAAGTAGTTGTTCTCAAACCAACAAGTTTTCTTTGAAGAAAATTCATCATACGGACATTATAAATTTTCAACAATGGTAGCCAATATTTTTAAAAAAGAAAGTGCTGTCCATACAAAGTATGGGCAAAGGTGTTCCAAAGGAACAAAACATTATTTTAAAATAAATAAATTTTACGAATTTGAGTGTAATAGTGACAAGCCTGGAATCGTAATCGCCCGGAAATTCATTGACACCATTTTCGGGGAACAAGAGTTCAACTTGCTCAAACCAAAGCCCCCAGAAATACTGCAAATACCAGATGTGAAAACACACCCTGCCTACATCAGCAAAGTACCAATCAATCACAAAAAATGGATGATGTAAATAAACTTCATCATTACATTTCTGATATCCATCGACATTTTTATGTTGATATATTCAAATGGCCTACAACTACAGCTGAAGTAGTAGAGAATGCCGAAGATGTTCAATGACGAAATTTTTCGGGTGTACTCTTTTTTATAGTCACTTCCAAGTAATGAAATGTAGTAAAATGTATACAATATTATTCCATGTATTTAGTTATTTCGCAATAATAATCTTTTTCAACGTAATGTGTTAAATTTAATAAACGTTTCTTCGTTCATTTTGAAAAGGGATCATCTCCAGAAAATTGTAATTAGTTTTCCGGAAAAACCAACAACAAGAAAGTCTTGTAAATCGGTTAGTAAACGTGAATGGGCATGTAAATTATTCAATATAAATTTCAGATTCATAGCTTTATCCTGGAGAAATTGAATCAGTTTTTTGCCTCTCCTGTAAAAGTTGATCAGCTGTAGATGATCCCTTTTCGAAATGACTGATTCAATTTTATCCCAAGCGTGTTAGAAATTAAAATTATTTTTTATTTTTTAGTTCGGTTATCTAATAAAGCGTGTTTTTTTTAGTTTTTTAAACTATTATTTATTTTTTACTTTTAATATTTTACAGAATAAGATAAACATGTAAATATCTTTAAATTCGATACTATTGTATTATGCGCTAAAAGTAATTCTCTTCTAAAAAAAATCCTCCCAACCAGATTTGAACCAGCGACCTATGGATTATATACCACTAGAGTTCACTGCTGTACCAAATGAGCTCTTACAACGAGTGATTAAATGTCGACAAGTACGCAACCTATTACACCAGTTTTAATTTATTTATATTCCAATGATTCTGGCTAGGTTTTTAGAAACAAAATATGAAATTATTGTATTGTCTCGGGTCCTTTACAAGTATACAAAGTTTCAAGTCGACCCAATGTTTCTACGTGGGTGAAAATCGTGCTCAAAGATTCCGTTACATAGATATAAAGACACTTTTTTTTAATTTTCTGATGATTCTGGCCAGGGTTTTAGAAAAAATGAAATTAGTGTATTGTCACGGGTCCTTTTCAAGTATACAAAGTTTAAGTCATCCAATGATTTTAAGTGGGTGAATATCGCGTTGAAAGATTCCATTACGTATATATATATATATATATATATAGAGATAGATAGATAGATAGATAAGATAGATACAGGTCAAGCTAATATAAAGCGTGTAAAAACAAATGTAGGTTTTGGTGAACCTGAAGATCACGTTATTTTTGTTTTCGTAAAGTGAATACACATGCATGATATATCTTAGTTTGAAATCCTCCATTCTACCTAATATTGTGTTTTTATTAATATAATTTAAAAGTTTTATGGTTAATGTTATACACTAGAATTTTATATTGTGGTGTTAAAACATATTTTTAAAAATAACTAGATGTTATTGAAATTCTTGTTCAAATTTGGAAGCTTTCCGTTCTTATGTTCTAATGATTACAGAAAACAGTGCACGTTACAGAAAATCTGAATACAGACTTGGATTTTGTATCCCTCTATACGTGAACAGTCATTTCAGGTTTATTGTCTTCTTAAATTATATACATTTTTTGTAACAATGAACTATGTCATTTGTTATGTTTTTTTTATTTCTTTTCAAAATTACAAAAAAAAACTGATGTGATTGAAAAAGTGTGAACACGGATATGGATTGAGGACAGTCTAGTTAACAAGAATCCTTAATATTTCCCCTTGTAGCACAAAAATGTTTTGAAATGCATATCATTATAATTATTACGTGTGGCGCTAGTGTTTGTTTATTAAGAATCCAAGAACTAGATGATCACATCAATATGATACATAACAGAATTCCGAAACAGATTCTTCATTACAAACCAATAGGACGAATAAATGTTGGAAGATCAAGTAAAATATGGACATAATCAATTCTAGCATGAGATCGGAACAGACCTTAAGGTCTAATCCTTGATGCTGATGATGATGTTGGCTGTTCCGTATTCTGAGATTCAGGCGACAAGACATCGTTATCCAAGTGAGCTCTGTGCACTTTTTAAGGCTGATTGTGTTTTATTTAAAAAAGTACAGAGAATTTAATTTAGGGACTTAGATTGATTTTAGAAATGCCTTTGAGAGAGTAAATCGTTACAAACTGAGGAAGATGATACAAAACAAGTTGAGACAGTTACATTACTTACAGCAACTAAACAACATCATCTTCAATATTCAGTAACACTAATTGGACGGCGTTATGTAAAAACCGGGTATGTACCATCATCTAAGTTCCGAGAAAAATACATTTAAAGTTTTTATTAACTCTAGCAAGAGCTATTTAATTATTTGTGACTTGATAATCACTTATATGATGATACAGTATATACTGATTGGTACTGTATCAGTAAAAACAGTGTATATTTATTCTAACGGTCAATATTTCTATACTACATTTACATGTAATGAGAATGATGTGATAACCATTCTGCATCAATCAGTTAAGCGCCACAAGGTGGTGTTTACACTGTCGATGCGTATTAGTATGGGATATTTTATTATGTATCAATCAGCGAAGCACCAAGGGTATACGTATGCACTGCTGATGTAAAATAATATATCACATTGTTAGTAGTGTTTGTTTGCGCAATACAGTTATTATTTTTTTTATTAAGGAAATAAACCCAATGGGTACAGCTTGGACACTACATAAGCGCAGTCCCAAGGTTGAGATTTTTTAAAAATCCCTTACTCCGCCGGGAATCTAACCCGGGTCGCCGGAGTGGAAGGTAGGGACTCTACCGACTACGCCACAGCGACGGACAATACAGTTATTATTTACACCTTGTTTTGTATTATTCATACGTATTATATTGTGAAATGTGCGAGTTAAATTAATAATATAAATCCAATTTATTCATACAATTATAATATATACAAAAACACATAACGAAAAAAAACATGTAACAATTTTTTATACGTTGAAGTAAAAACATCGATAGACGTCCGTCAACTTCCTCACTAAATGTTTATTTTGAACTACAATACATTATGCACACGTAACTGTAAGTAAATAATACAAATAATTTATCTCATATTTTAATACGAATTATTCTCATTGAAAATCTCTCTCTCTCTCTCTCTCTCTCTCTATATATATATATATATATATATATATATATATATATTAAAATTTTCATTTAACAAAATTAGAAAGAGATACACTTTTTATTTCACAAAAAAAATAGGAGAACGAATTTTACTAGCTGATGACCAGTGGACCTCCTAACTCCTTCGCCTATTACGATGACCTCTGAATTGACAAGCGCCTGATTTTTTAAAATATTTATGTTTATAAAATAGGAGCATATGGACTTGATGCGCGAGACACGTAACCTGCAGTGAGACAGGGCAGCTCTTATGAACCACATGTAAATTGTTCTCAGCTCTGGATGTCGTTATAACAATACAACATCACACTGTTTATTGTAGCGCCAAACCAACAACATAACAATATAAGAGCGGCAACATTTGGCGTTAAGCTGAAAGGTGATTATTATTTATGAAGATATAGTTTCATAGCCGTTTGTTGCTGAACACAGAATCTCTGATAGACTGATGGTGTTTACATTATTCTTTAATAATAAGACGATATTTAAATATTTGGCGCTAAAAGTGTGCGTACGCTTACTTCATGACCCAGTGCAACAAATGGCATTAAAATCTCTCTTTTTTAATTGCGCTTAGTCCTTTGATGTAAACCGCCGTCCAATTTTAGTTGTTCGTATAGATGTGGTATAGGTTAGTATCTTTTTCTTGAACTGATTCGTCGGGCTGCTTTGTCCTTTACTATTTCATATGTGATACGTGGTGTGGGATGTGTGAGTAATGTACAGCAGTAAGTTTGTTGTTCTTGTTTTAACTTAGGAGATTCCACAAAAACAATAGATGAAATTTGAAATTTAAATCGATAGGGAACTTTTCAATTGTCCCGCGCCGTAGCCGAGTGGTTAAGGCAGGAAGCCTTGGCGCAGAGCTACGGGACTTGCGCTGGTTCGAGTCTCCATGGGGGAAGAAATTTTCTCATGGTATTTCGGCCAGTATGGGACCGGTGCCCACCCAGCATCGTGATGCATTTGGGTAGCTACAATAAGTAGCGGCTCCAGGTTGAGAAAACCAGCTATAACGGCTGGGGGACTCGACATGCTGACCACATCTCACCCCTACACTGGCTGATTATCATCTACCTCTGTGATTGACACATGTGGATGTCAGGCCAGCAGCCGGCTGGTAGGCTAAGGGCCTTGTAGGCCTGTCGCGCCAGGAGTTTGTTTATGGAACTTTTCAACTATAGTTCAAATAATAATTTGAATAATAAATTGATTTTAAAAATGTTAAAAATTCCTTCTTGTGATAACTGTGACGCTACGAAGCAACGATAACTGAATGTGAAATTAAAAAAAAATGAATTAATCTCTGAAAGGTGTATATTTTATTATTTGCAAATTTTACAATTGTATGTTAGATGTTTAAAGTTATACAGTTTGGGCATCGCTTCCTCTGTCAGGTAAATGTTACATTTATTTTCAAATGCCACCATCGTTTAAATGCTTGTTAATATAATATCACAGGATTAATGATTTATATTTCTAAGCTTTCAGAAAATATTTTATTTAGTTTTAACAATAAGTTTCCCCGTTCCTTAAACTAAACTAAACTCAAGGCGCACGAACCTTGCCCTACCAACCGGCTGCCGGTCTCACATCCACTATTGTCAATGTTCTTTCTTTAATTTTACTTCAATAATTTTAGGAAACTTAAAACCTGGAGTATTGTCGATGTCTCCTTCATTACACCTGTAGATACACAATGTGTCATGTTTAATGTTTTTCTGTCCAGGAATGAATGGTTCGCGTTTAGGTCATTTTTCTGTCTACTTTCCCAGTAAAAAAGGAAGAAAGAAACAGTTCTTTATGTAACGAAGCTGTAGATGAAGAACAAGTGCAGCTACCTCCACACACTGCAGCATGTTGAAGCTTCTCCAATGGAAATGTAAAGTTTTCACATCAGCTGAGTGAGACAAAAACTTTGAAATTGAAATAAAAAAAATGGGTGATAGAAACATTCCAAATGCACTGCACCAGGTACTGTACTGTACTGACACTCGTGAGGCTCACCGCTCTAAGTATTGTCACAGATATGGATTAGGAAGGTAAAATATTGTTTCTTTTAATTTAAATTATTTGAGGGAGATAAATTAATCAAGAAATGTTTGGAAAATATTAGCTGAGATAGGGATGTATGGAGAGCTTGTAGCCACGCGGCCAGTGAGTTATAAACCATATTTAAGAAACACAAAAATGTTGATTCGTACAGATAGTGAATAAACACAAACACAATTCCAGTCCTCACTTACTGACTCACTTTAAACTACTTATTTGTGTCAAGTTGGAAATTTTACAGCACAGAGATGAGCACAAGCACAGCTAAACGTGTATTGTACGATCATACAATGTTCTTTAACCGTAAATATCCGTGGCTGGACATTTAAACAAAGATCAATACATTCACAACACCCGACAGAGATAGCCAGTAATCTACCAATCAATTTGAATTTGTATCTGTTTAAATTATTTTTAAGAACACTATGTCGTAAATCAGCGGTTCCCAACCATTTTCGACTCGCGAACACCTTGTACAAAGATCTGAGTTGAGTGAACCAGTGACATTTAAATATACATACAGTAGACATGCATAACATTTAATTCCAAGCAAAAGGTTTAAATGTCCTTAAATTAACTTAACCCTTAACGGTTAATACCTACTCAGAAATTCACGGTAAATATAAATTTATTTAGACCTTTTGGAGGCTGTAGAAATAAATAAATAGAAAAGTAGTAATAAACTGTTAAATTCTCAACTTGATTTGAATGAATCGCCTTTGTTAAATTTAAAAATTTAAATAAATTATTGTTGTGTTGTTGCTTAGATCAGTTGATATGTACTATAATAACGCAATTCATAATTTTGTACATGTCTGAAGAAGAAACAGTGTACCGAAACAGCTGCCACTGAATTATATCTTATAGATATGAAAATCAAATAAAACTAAGTTGTATTGCTATTTAATTAATATTCATTTATTGTTGAAATGATGTGATAAATTCCCCATGCTGTAAAGCATTCATCTTCGGATTATGGTTGATTTATTAAACTAGTTTTGAAGTAATATTCAACATCAAAACTGGATGTATTCTCTGTTCCAAATCAAACAGACCATTCTACGTGTGTAATTATATATTTATTTGGCTGCTGCCACACATTAAAATCACAATAAACGATTATTTGACGAAGCTGAGAACAATAATAAAAACAAGATCTAATAAAATTAAATCAAGTATTGAATTAATGTTAGTGAGGTGTTAGGGTTACTAGATTGTGGAGTTCGTTTGTGAACATGTTATGTCTCTGATGTAGAGTGGAATCTCGAATGTAGAAATCCACAAAAAAATCATTATTTAACATTATACATAAAGAAGGTCATGAAACACCTTCTCATATCAAGACGTGTGACGACCGTAAAGCTGGAGTTCCACAGGGCTCGGTGCTCGGCCCATTGTTTTTTTCAATCTATATAAACGACATATCTAACTCCCTAAAACATTGCAAACATCATTTATTTGCGGACGACATGCAGATCTACCTTCACTCAGACAAATATTCTTTAAATGACGCGGTAACCAAAATTAATGAGGACCTTGACTCGCTAACGGCGTGGACAGAGAAATATGGACTTGAATTAAATCCTAGAAAGACACAAGCAATCATTATGGGCCATCAGAGACTATTATGGGCCATCGAGACTATTATCCTCAATTAACACAAATGCAGTATTACATGTGTCACTAAATGGGGTTCAGATCCCTTATAGTGAGACAGTAAAAAATCTAGGAGTGTTTATGGATAAACATTTAATTTGGAATAAACAAATAAATAACATTTGCAAAACTATCTTCTCAATAATACACTCATTAAATCGTATAAGAAATTGTTTACCGTTTTCTCTAAGAAAAATGCTAGTAGAAACACTTGCAATGCCCCATTTTGATTATTGTGATACTCTTTTTACTGACCTAAATACTGTTCTTACCCAAAGACTTCAACGTGTTCACAATTCTTGCATACGTTTTATTTGTGGTATACGTAGATTTGATCACGTTACACCATCCCTGGAACAATTGTCATGGCTTCGTCTTGAAGATCGTAGAACCATCCATTCTCTATGCCTTCTCTATAACATATTACACACATCTTTACCTTATTATTTATCACACCGCTTCACTAAACTCTCTGATACACATAACTTAGATACCCGATCCCTTGAGCACAGTGTCCTTTATATCCCTCCTCATCATACTACCTATTATTCGAAATCTTTTACAGTTTCTCTTGCTAGAACATGGAATTCACTTCCACCCTATGTCAGAGACTGCCAAACTTTACCATATTTCAGAAATAAATTGAAAATAAAATCACTAACAGAAACAACTCACTAATACTACTTTTTAAGAATTAATAATGCGTTTTTGCATTATTTAATAAAAATAGACTTAGGATTTGTTAATATATTTACCTAATGCCTTGTATAAAAAGCGTAGATTAATTCAATGTAGTTTATTACTTTCTTTGTATTTTTTTTCTCTTCTTTTTATGCATAGTAGATTCGAGCTGTTATTCCTTTTTTTATTCATTGTATCATTAATTTAATTTTAATTGTATTTAGATTCATTCTATTATTAGACATTAATTTCATTATTATTCAATATGACAGATAATTAATTGTTCAATGACTATTATTGTAACTTTTTTTTGTATTCATATGTAACATGTTTGTCCTGTTTAATATGACTATTATTGTAATTTTTTTGTATTCATGTGTAACATATGTTTGTCCTGTTTTATATGACTATTATTGTTTTTTTTTTTTTTGTATTCGTATGTAACATATGCTTGTTCTGGTGAGTGGAAGAGAAGGCCACATGGCCTTAACTCCACCAGGCTAAATAAATCTATTCTATTCTATTCTAATATATAGATAACTGGTGACATAACTCAATATGACGTCATCATTATTTTTTTTGTTCTGTGGTAAGTAGGATATCTAGATGCCAACCTACTCGGAGGTAGAAGAATTATTCTCGTTTCGATGCAAATCCATCGGTAGTCAGCAGTAAACATGAAGGAGTCATAAGAAATAATACAAACGTAAATGACACGTGTGAGCAGAACGGGCAGTAAGTTTTTCTTTCTTGCTTTATATTTTTTTATGTAGTTGGACATGGGTTATGTCCAATAGTGGAAAGTATTAGGCAATTTCTTTAAATCTACTTCATTTCAGTCTGTTCTGTTTCCAAAAACCCGGTTGTCGCTTATCTCAAGTTTTAGCACAGTTTGATTTTGGAGCGGTTACATTAGTCCCCGCGGGGCGCAGTACTCATGTTATTATTGATATGACAACCGGCTGCGCTGAAAACAATCTGCATCCGTCATAAATTGTGGCGCAAGAATTGCGTTCAATATGTCCACTATACAGTCCCTTCATTATTAAAAATTATAATAATATATTCACATTATTAATAGATGTAGTGGGATATAAATACAAAGGTACGGGTTCAAGTCCCGTCCGAGCATCTATTTTTCTTATCATGTAATTTTAAGCATGCATAATTCAATGTCAAAAATATAATAAATATATATATATATATATATATATATATATATATATATATATATTTGTATCCCAGTGCTCTACCGATTACGCCACCGAGCACATTCATTTCTCGCACAATAGTACAGTCTCATTATTAAAAGATATAGTAGGATTTAAATACAGAGATATGGGTTTAAAATCATGCATTTATGTATTTAATTAACTATTAATGTGTCCGATTATCCCTTTTGATTTCCGAAGCCCTTTAGGCTTACCTACAGTAATTTATTACATTTGATACTCCGAATATTGCATGTCGTATTTTTATAAATTCATTATTTATTAGAAATAATTTAATAAACACAATATCATATCCATATTACTGTAAATAAAACGACGTAACACTTGACAAAATTCCACGATCCGCCACTGGAATATTCACTGGTAACATGGAAAAGCCAAAGTATTAGGCCTATATATGATAGATGGAACATGAATATCATCCAGTCTTAGGATATCTGAATAAAACTCAATGACTACTGTAAGTAATTAAACAATTTACTTAAACATAAAGCAAACAAGAGTTGCTTTCGTCATCGACATAGTATCATGTAATCTTACAAGTTAGCGTATTTAGTGTGGTAATCAGGGCTCCTTTTAAAATGCATAATGTAACGTGATATTCTGAATAATTACCAAAAGAAAATATAAAATAATTTGGAAGAATGAAATGCATAATGTAACGTGATATTCTGAATAATTACCAAAAGAAAATATAAAATAATTTGGAAGAAGAATGAAATGCATCATGTAACGTGATATTCTGAATAATTACCAAAAGAAAATTTAAAATAATTTGGAAGAATACGAACCTTAACAGTTGTCTCTTCAAATGTACGCTCAGCTCTTCCAAACGACCTTGGTATATCGCACTGTTATCATGTACCGGAATCACTGTTAAAACACGAGTTTAAAATCTAGAGAGAGTGAAGTCAAAACAATCACACGATCACTAAATATTGCGTTTTAAATTTCTGTCACACACTTTGTCAACACTGATGTGTTATAAATCAACGAACAAATGAGTACTTAGTGTATTTTGAAGTAACATAACGGATGACAAGCTGATGGCACTACAACTGAAACAGGTCAGATCGATATTGAATTGAGGATCTTCAAACCTACTATATCGGAAGTGACGTAATGCTTTCCCTGTAGGAGCGCAGTCTACTAACGTAAGTCAAATGAGGCGACGCACTCTTTTGTTACAATCTGGTCATCGAAAGTATGACATTTTGTGTCAAATAAACAATGAACATACGCAGTTAGGCTGATCAGAGATATAATTACGTGGAGTTGACCCATGCTTAAGAATACGTCATACAACGAGTGGAGAAGGAAAAGTAAAACTTCAGATACAGAATGATGTGTAAACATTATATATATATATATATATATATATATATATATATATTCCAACCAGCGATAACCCAAAACAGCGATAAAAATATCATAGACTAAGTACTATACTCTGTGGACAAAATAGCAATTAGCATCACAATATTGTCTAACAGTGTCATAATATTGTCAGTTGCATATTTAAATAAATATTTCAAAATTGTCTAATACTGTCATAAAAATTATTTGAAAACGTTTAATATATTAAATCATGTTAGTAAACACAAGAAGAAGAGCTATAGTTTAGAACAATATAACTGAAAAATCAAGGCGCTAGTAGAAGTGCAGTTGATCAGTGATATAAGTAAGTGTACACCCATTTTTAATAAACGTTTGGTAATTTTAACATTATTAATATATTTTTTAACATAGATTTGGGGATTTATTGCAAATATTGGTCATTTAAATTTCATAGCGACGGATAGTAATCGAGGATGATAATCGATATGTGGTTCGATTGTGGGTTATCGCTGGCTCTATGAACTCTGGCACATGCGCACTGTTGTTCTATAGGACTTTGAAAATATTTCACGCTAGTTTAAGTGCAATTTTTCCAATATATTATAAGATTTGTTGTAAAACTTTTAAAATAGTACGAAATGTTAATAAAGACACAGGAAGTATGTAGTGCAGCAGAATTACAAGAATATTGTATGGAAAATCAAGTGGAAATCAAACTAAAGTTTTTTCGATGATCATTAACTAATTGTCAGAAACATTATAAATATGAACTCCATTCAATTATGAGCTAAGACACAATCTTATTAAAGTCCTTGTTTCTTTTGCTTTTAGTTTCAACACAGTATCTAAATATAGAATTAAACAGTATTCAGACATTCTTAAAGACTTATCCCCATCCCCACATATAGGAAGAGATAAATTTTACTTTAACGACATTTCGCCTATAGACGTTAAAAAAGCACTCAAGCGGATTAAATCCAATGCACAAGGAACAGATAACATCAGCATTTTAATGCTAAATAAAATCATTGACATTATACTACCCACAGTGACTCATATTTTTAATGCTTCCCTTATAACTTCTATCTTCCCTACTGTATGGAAACAGTCTAGAGTTCGGCCTATACCAAAAATAAGTACACCTACTAACTGTAATGACTACCGACCGATTAGCATCCTTCCGACATTATCTAAAGCCCTGGAACATATTGTACATAAGCAAATGACTGAATATCTCCAAGAAAATCACCTCCTTGATCCTTATCAATCCGGCTTTAGATATGGTCATAGCACAACCACAGCTTTGCTAAAAATTACTGAAGATATTCGTGAAGCCGTGGACAGACGTCAATTGACTCCTTTAACCTTACTTGACTTCAGCAAAGCTTTTGACACAGTAGACCACGACTTACTTATGATAAAGCTCAAGCACCTACACTTGTCTGACAGCGCTGTATCCTGGTTCGACTCATACCTGCACGGTCGTCAACAATACGTTTCATTAAACTCTAGATCTTCGTCTTGGCGCAACGTGCCGGCTGGAGTCCCCCAGGGCAGTGTTCTCGGACCTCTTCTTTTCTCAATCTACATAAATGACTTGCCAACTGTACTAAAGCACTGCCGTTATCACCTCTACGCTGATGATCTCCAAATTTACCTACATTCACCTCCTCATTCTCTCTATAACAGCTTGACAAAAATGAATGACGATCTCATATCCATCTTTAACTGGTCTTCAAGTATCGGTCTAAATCTAAATCCTAACAAGTCACAAGTAATTCTAATGGGACAACAAAGACTGCTTACAACCTTTGACATATCTACACTACCAAACATTACTATAAATAATATAATTATCCCTTATTCTTCTTCAGTAATAGATCTTGGACTACATCTAGACGCAAATCTAACCTGGCAAACACAAGTGAAACACATATGTAAAAAGACTTTCTCCATCTTACATTATCTTAGACGTTTAAAGAATTTTCTCCCAGTTTCGTTAAAACAAATCCTTGTGCAGAATCTTGTGTTACCACACTTCGATTATTGTGACATTATATATAATGATCTAACTATGACTTGTCGCAGAGACTGCAGCGTGTTCATAATGCTTGCGTTCGATTCATTTTCAATATCCGCCGTTATGACCATATTTCCGAACACTTTAATAACCTCTCTTGGCTCCGTCTTACTGACAGACGTAAATTGCACTCTCTTTCACTACTTTTCAAGCTTCTGAATTCCTACATCCCTACTTACCTGGCGTCTAGATTTGAGAAGTTATCCTCTTACCACAATATTGACACTAGATCACAAGATAGCAGTCTGCTAACAATTCCTCTTCATAGCACTTCCTCCTATTCTACTTCCTTCACAGTAGCCTCTGCCCGCTCCTGGAATCTCCTTCCTCAAGATATCAGGGGTTGCCGCACACTTGGTACCTTTAAGTCACGCTTATACAGTTACCTGTTGTCTAATAATTAATTTTTCTCTATTTATTTAATTTTATACTATGTCATTAATCTTTTCCTGTTTTTTTATATATATTGTACATATATATTTAATTCGTTAAATTTAGAGTAAATCAAAATACATTATAAATATTAATTGTATTGTATTCATAACTTGTAATCGTTTATATTTATAGATATATATTGTAATTTAGATTTAAGACTATTTTTTGTTTGTATTTTTTTTAAACCTGGTTGAGTGGTAGACAAGGCCTTAAGGCCTTAACTCTGCCAGGTAAAATAAAGCTATTATTATTATTATTATTATTATTATTATTATTATTATTATTATTATTATTATCTACTGATACATTTATTATGAGCATGTATAAAATTAGTTAATCAAAATCAGTATTACAGACAGTATAAAAATGCCGGTAGCTCTCAATTGAATGAGTAAAACAGTAAAAATACTACATATTATGCTCTGTCAAGTATTATTCAAGGCTTAAGTGTATCAAAATTAAACTATAAGAAATGTAGGTATATTTTGGAAATTATACAGGTTAGCCTCATATTGAATAGTTAGCCTTAAAGGTTAGGTTTTAAGTTTATCTCGAATTAAATTTTCTAACAAATAAAACTTAAAACGTTTAAAAACAAAAGTTAATCTTAAAATACAACACGTATACACAAGAACATTACCTATATATATTATTTTCAATCACATTTGATTCTCTATAAAATATAGACGTTATATATTTTGTATTTGTACGTTGAGGTACTACTATATTATGAGATTCAAAATTAGCATTTTCATAGTTGTATTTAAAGTATATTTTATATATCTTACCTTTGTTTTTGTTGTCTCCACATTCATTTTAATAAAAAAATTCGCTTAAAGTCGTCTACGGTTAGTTCAATTTCCTGTCGCTAGTCGGCTCTTGCATCGAAAAAACAAAATGTAATCGTTTTTACCGCTTTGACATATGTTCGTTTAAACGTACCTGTTCCCGCCTGTATCTAGCATGACGTCACTATCGGTGAAAAATTACTTGAGTAGAGAAACCACACGTAGAAATACATTATATCATGGAAGTGTACGGCTAATTACAAATGAGGGAAATTTTGAGGAAGTGGCTGAATTCAAATACCTAGGAACAATGATCGCAAATAGGAATGAGATCCACAAAGAAATTAAACATAGGCTCAATTCTGGAAATGCGTGCTATTATGCATTGCAGAGACTCTTGACGTCCCAACTCCTTTCAAAAAAACGTTAAACTGAAAATATATAAAACTATTATTCTACCAGTTATATTATATGGGTGCGAAACATGGACTCTTACTTTAAGAGAGGAAAGGAGATACGTGTATTTGAGAATAAAGTACTTAGGGAATTTTTTGGACCAAAGAGAGATGAACAGACAGGTGAATGGAGGAGACTTCATAACAATGAACTACATGGTCTTTATAGGAAGCCAGATATAATAAGAACAGTTAAGTCTCGTAGACTGCGATGGGCAGGATATGTTGCACGTATGGGAAATGAAAGACTTACATGGAAGCTTCTTGTAGAAATGCCAGAGGGAAAATGCCCAGTTGGTAGACCAGAATGTGGTGGGAGAATAACATAACTATGATTTGAGGGAAGTAGATTATACAGGAATGATTGGAAAGCATTACCTCAGGATAGAGATGTATGGAGAGCTTATGTCCGCGTGGCCATGAACCTACGGGTACGATAGTGCCAGTGAGCAATTAAGAGAAACCACTGCGCGACCGATATTCGGTTTTCAGGTAGGTGCTAATATCGTTTTTTCTAAGAAAGTTAGAAATCCACCCATGGTAACCGTTAGTCTACCAAGATGTTCTATGTCGTTCAAGAAAAAGAAGATGAAGAAGAAGAAGAAGCAAACATAGGACATAGAGAATATATTCGATACATCTCTCTATTTGCATTACTTTACATAATTACTAACCAACTCACTGGCATAATCGAACGCTTAGTTTCATGACTACACGGACATAAGCTCTCCATAGATCCCTACGCTGATCTAATGGTTTCCAATCATTCCCTGTATAATCTACTTCCCTCAAATGATGGTTAATGTCATTCTCCCACCTCATTCTTAGTCAACCAATTGGGTGTTTTCCCTCTGGTTTTCCTACAAAGAAGTTTCCATGCACATCTTTCATTCCACATTCTTGACACATGTCCTACCCATTGCAATCTACTAGATTTAACTATTATTATTATATCTGGCGTCCTATAAAAACCATGTAGTTCAATGATTAGTAGTCTTCTCCATTCTCTTTGATCCAAATAGTTTCCTAAGAACTTCCACCAAATGTTAAATTAACAAAATTTTAACTTAGTGTCACATTTTTATGAAGATAAAGCTGTGGTTGAGAATTTATAAACAAGGTATTTCACGAGAAAACTAAATGTAATTTGTTTATTCGATATGTGACTTTTCCGCTACGTATAGCTAATATATATATTTCTATTCAATTAGCGTGGTTTAACCTCACACTTTGTAAGTACGGAACTTTTACGTACCACACGCCTCAAGGGCCTTACAGTCGCACCACTTGTCCGGGGAGCAGGATGTTAACACATGCTATTTTAACCACACAAGGACATGGTGGGCCTCCTCGAATGAGTGATCAGCTCGATGTCGGGGCCTCCTCCAAGACAACACAACATTAAGACGAAACACTCCATTTGTACACTCATTCATACACCAGTTCAAACTAAACATGGCGAACATGATAATGATTGCCAGATGATGTTCCGGAACCATTTTACTCCTAATAACTTCAATAAGATAACGTTCATAAAACACTTGTTGTATAACAAACATTTATGCAATAACTTACGAGTACGATACATAGCAACGCCACTAAATGGGAAATTGAAAAAATATTTTAAATTAATAAAATATTAATTTTTCACAAATTGAATTCAAAACTGTTTTTTCTATTCGTCTATACTGCTAAGTTATTAGACAGATCAAAGACTAACGATTTTTTTCCCCATCAGGTAAATATAAATACTTATGATCGTTTATTGGCTCATTCAATAACATAAAAAAATTAACTCCAAACTCACAAATATTCTATTTTACCTTATTTCAGATAACATTTTGTTATTATGCTTTAAAATTAAGCCATTCCTTTCTTTGAACTAAATTAAACCCATAGAGCGATAAGTGTGCAAGGCACTTGGTATAACAGAGAGGTAGACGTTATAGCTATGTGTGATAAGTGGGCAACCATCGGATTCGCAAAATGTTATACACGGTACATATATATATATATATATATATATATATATTCCTCACAATTCTAGGTGGACACCGTTCCACACTAGCCGACATTCAGTGAGTAAATTTCTTCCACATAGGGACTCGAACCAAGGCATGTTCAGTAGCTCTGCGACAAGACGTAATGTCTGTATTTATCGTTTTCAACATTATCACTATATGAACATTTCCGCAACAACAACTCTCTTCCATCTATTGCTTATTTTTATTTATAAAGTCTAGGTTATATATTGCTTGAAATATCCGTTTTATCAATATTTTTCACAATTCTCTACTTTTTTTTAAATTTTATTGCAGGGGGTTTATTTATTCTCATCATACTTCAGAATTATACATTTTTAAGTTGGCGTAGCCCATTGTTGAGTCAACCTCTCCTTTGTAAGGAGTTACTGGTCCAAGTTAATTTTTAGTTACTTTATTTGGTCATAGATGTCACGGGGAGCCACACAATGAGACATCTAACAGAGAACTATGGTATCACTAGGGTGTTGAGGTTAGTAAATTTTGATTAGAGGCCTCTTTATAATAATAATATATTTATTTATAATATTTTTTATTTAGCCTGGTGTAGTTAAGGCCATGTGGCCGTCTCTTCCACACATCTGGACAAACATATGTTACATATACATATAAAGGCGTAAGGGTATTTTACGAGGCTGGAAAATCTTCAGACTCGGGACTCACATATTAAGTCCCTTCCGGAGAAATTGCTCCTTGGATTTTTCCGTCCTAATAAAATGCATCGACTCCGGCAAGGTTTGAACCCGCGACCCTCGATACCAGAGACAAGGAGCATAACCATTAGACCACCGTATCAAAACTATATATAGCCTAATAACCATTGAAATATATTATGGGATTTTCCCCAAAGCACAATTAAGACATTTATTAAAACACGAGTAATTTCATAAACATTTGTACAAAATGCGCCTTGTTACTTAGTGACGACATGAATGATGGTACAATTACGTAACGTTACGAAGCAACGTCATTGAACAGAAAATAGAAAATTACGATTTTAAATTATATTAATAAAATATTAATGGCTGAGATGAATCACTTGTCATAGAGCACGTGTCACACAGGCGTTTTCAGTTAATCTACAACTTTGTATAATTACTCTGTAATCTTGCATATGTACGTATATGTGAAAGTTCATTAAATATTGTGGTACGTGGCCTAAAGTGTTAAACTATAGTTTATAGGGAAGTTTGGGTAATGTAAACCCATCTGTTTGAGTGGACCCTGTCAATATCTCATCTTCTTTAATTGGTGCTGCCCTCGAACTGAAAATATATTTTAACAAGAAGCTTCCTTGCACCTCTTTCATTCCCCATTCGTGCCACATGTTCTCTCCATCGCAGTCTACGAGACTTAAATATTCTAATTATATCTGGCTTCCTATAAAGACCATGTAGTTCATTGTTAAGTAGTCTTCTCCATTCACCTTTTTGTTCATCTAGTTTTGGTCCAACATTTTCCTAAGAACTTTATTCTCAAATACTCGTAATCTCCTTTCCTCCCTTAAAGTAAGAGTTCATGTTTCGCACCCATGTAATATAAGTGGTAGAATAATAGTTTTATACTTTTTCAATTTAAAGTTTTTTGAAAGGAGTCTCTGCAATGAATATAGTAATAATAACTTTTTTATTATTCCGGCTTTTACAATGAATATACATTTTTCCGGTACCCATGTTCACAGTTAACTACACATTTGTTTCAACACATTTTTCCATTCCTGTCTGTTCATCCATATATCTTCTTCTATTTCCCATTCCCTCTTAGTTTCATTGATTCCCTGAATCCACGTAATAGTTGGTCTACCCTTCTATTTCCTTCCCTGTGGTTCTCAAGCCATGATTATCTTAGGTAGTCTTCCTTCTTCCATTCTTCTAATGTGTCCGTACCAATTTAATTGTTTCAATAATAATAATAATAATAATAATAATAATAATAATAATAATAATAATAATAATAATAATAATAATAATAATAATAATAATAATAATAATAATAATAACTTATAATTTAATTAAGCTTATTTAATTTTTTTAATTCCGTATTAATTTATGCACACACTCTACAAACATAGAGCTTAAAGTAATGTAGCTTTACAGACTTATTTTATAATTTAATAACATTAAGTGTATTTGTTATTGCATTTCATTTTAATATTTCAAAAAGATTATAACAAACAATTTAATTTCCCAGAGTAGAAACGTAATTAAAAAATTATTTACTACATAACAAACAAAAGGAGTGAGAAAACAGCATGTACCAGTTTTGTAATATTTTTATAATTACACATATAATCCTCATAATTAATTTTTTGTAATATTATTTTTCTTTGGCATTTTGTAAAGTAATTATATAGCATTTTATTTATTATTAATATTAAAATACGGTGAAACATGAAATAAGAGTATTTTCCGTTTTTCATCAACTAATTTCAATAATAATTCATTAAACAAAAAAAATGACAATAATTAATATTTGATAGACTATTTCAAGCTGCACTATGGCCCTGGGGTCGACTCAGCCTCTAACGGAAATGAGTACCAAACGCTTGTTATGGGGGTAAAGGCGGCCGTCACGCAGGGCTGACAACCCAGCTGGCATAAAGTGCTGATTGTCTAGTAAAAGTGGGAGCCTTAACCTCCTACTACCACAAGGGTCTCCGGGCCTGTTGTGGGTTCACTTTACTATTCCAAGCTATCTCACAACCATATTACACTCGTTTTGTTAAACAAAAACCACTGTTTTATCTAAAAACAAAGAGAATGATTTCATTGAAGAATATTTTAAATAAAGTATATGTGCATCATTTCATTGTATTTTATATTTTAAATTTGATAAATAGGAAAATTAATTTAATGAAAAACGTTATGTTTGAATTCCATATGATTCGGATTATTTGATGCATTAAATATTAAATTATATAATTTATTTGGAAAATGCTGAGCACCTTTATCGTCAATGTAGCGTGTTTATACGGTATTAAATATTCCAGGCTATACTTTACTATGTTTTATATACGTAATAACAACCCAACATATTTAAAACTATATTTGCATTTTATGTTAAGTGAAACATCTTACATTTATTTCGTCGCGCTCTTAAAATAAACTTACGTAGCACAGAAATTCGATTATTCGAAATGAGAGAAATGTATTTAGGTAATTACTTTAAAAAACTATGACGATAATTTTTTGCACAACGAGTAGAAATTATGAGATATATTCTAGTTATTAGTACCGGTAATTCTATTTTCATTTATATTGTTCTATAATCGTACAGTATTTTATTCGTTAAAATTACAGTAAATCAACACATATATATTATAATCATAATTTAGGCATACTATGTATAATAATAATAAATAATAATAATAATAATAATAATAATAATAATAATAATAATAATAAATTATTTATTATTATTATTATTATTATTATTATTATTATGTTCACCGCTGTGGTCTCGAGGTAGCGTGCTGCCTTGTCACGCAGAGGGCCCGGGTTCGATCCCCGGTCGGGGCAGTTTTTCTGGGTGAGGTTTTTATCGGGGTTTTTCCCCACCTGTAAGACAAATGTCAGGAAAACTTTAACGCCCAAAAGGTCCCCGAAATCATATGGCCATCATCATCTTCATCATCATCATTCTTATCTCATCATCATCCTTCACCGGTGTGGAAAGCAACGGGAAGCTACCACACCTATAATTCCCTAGTAAAGCTGCAAGCATAGCATGAAAATGCTATGATTGCAGTGAAAGACCTGCCCTCGGGCAGAATTACTATGGATGGATGGATGGATTATTATTATTATTATTATTATTATTATTATTACAAATATATTACAAACATATCAAACCATAATTCAGAGCATTTTAACATATGATGCTGAAGTCTGGCAAATTCCTACCAGAGAAATGAAAATAATTTTAAGTACAGAAATGGATGTTTTAAGAAGATCAGCTGGAAAATCTAGAATGGATAGAATAAGAAATAAAGGAATAAGGGAAATTATGGATGTACAAGAGGAGCCGGACATCATAGACATCATAGACATCATAGAAAAGAAAAGATTGCAGTGGTATGGTCATGTCAAACGAATGCCAGAGCAAAGATTGCCAAAAATTGTTATGGAATGGATCCCAATGGAAAGGAGGAAGAGAGGAAGACCGAAGAAAATTTGGATAGAAGGGGTACAAGCAGCTATGAATATCAGAGGAATGGAGGAAGATGATGATAACGATGATTATGATGATGATTATGATGATTATGATGATTGTGATGATTATGATGGTGATGGCGATTAAGATTATTATGATGATGATTATGATGATGATTATGATGATTATGACGCTGATGATTATGATGATGATTATGATTATGATGATGATTATTATGAGTATGATGATGATTATGATGCTGATTATGATGATGATTAGTATGATGATTATGATGATGATGATTATGATGATGATGATGATTATGATGATGATGATGGTTATGATGATGGTTATGATTATGATGATTATGATGATGATTATGATGATGATTAGTATGATGATTATGATGATGATTATGATGATGATGATTATGATGATGATGATGGTTATGATGATGATTATGATTATGATGATTATGATGATGATTATGATGATGATTAGTATGATGATTATGATGATGATTATGATGATGATGATTATGATGATGATGATGATTATGATGATGATGATGGTTATGATGATGATTATGATTATGATGATTATGATGATGATTATGATGGTCATGATTATGATGATGATGATGATGATTATGATAATGATGATTATGATGATTATGATGATGATGATGATTATGATGATGATGATTATGATGATGATGATGATGATGGTGATTATGATGATTATGGTGATGATGATGATTATGATGATGATGATGATTTTTTATTGGCTTTATCCCGTATGCCCCATTACATAGCGTAATACTACATACTGTTTTTATTTACATAAATTAATTTGGTATTATGGTCCTTGTTTACATTGTTAATTATTATAACTTAACCTGATATCTGGCTATT
>JASPKZ010008735.1:0-40576 GCA_030220185.1 Diploptera punctata | reverse complement strand
ATTTCAAAATTTTTCGAAAATTCAAAAAATGCAAAAATACTTTCTAGGGACTGGTCCGGGATTTATAATGCAAAAATCCGGGTCCAAATCCAAAATTTTAAAAACACGAGTTTTCCAGGTTTATAGCATTAATGTTTCCAAAAAAATTCAAAATTTTCGAAAAATTCAAAACAAAGCAAAATTACTATCTACGGAATGTATCAGGGATTTATAATGCAAAAAATCCGGTATAAATCCAAAATTTCAAGGATGAGTTTTCCAAGGCTATAGCCTTAACGTATTCCAAAAATTCCAAATTTTTGAAAATTCAAAACTGCAAATACACTATCTAGGGACTGTGTCCAGAATTATAATGCAAGAAATCCAGTCTAAATCCAAAATTTCAAAAATGAGGTTTCCAAGGTTATAGCCTTAATGTTTTTCCAAAAAATTTCAAAATGTTAGGAAATTCAAAAACTACAAAAGTACTCTCTAAGGACTGTGTCCGGGATTTATAATGCAAAAAACCCGGTCTAAATCCAAAATTTCAAAAAAAGTTGTGCAAGATTATAGCCGTAATGATGTTCCAAATTAATTCAAAATTTTCGAAAATTCAAAAACTTCAAAAATACTACCTAGGGATTGTGTCCGGGATTTATAAAGCAAAAAAATCCGGTCTAAATCCCAAATTTCAAAAATGAGTTTGTGCAAGGTTAATAATTTTCCAAAAAAATTTCAAAATTTTGGAAATTCAAAAAACTGCAAAAATACTATCTAGGGACTGTATCCGGGATTTATAAATGCAAAAAAATCGGTCGAAAATACAAAATTTCAAAAACGATTGTTCCGAGGTTATAGCCTTACTGTTTTTTCCAAAGAATATTAAAATTTTTAGAAAATTCAAAAACTGCAAAAATACTATCTACGGTCTGTGTCCAGGATTTATAATGCAAAAATTCCGGTCTAAAACCAAAATTTTAGAAATTTTTTTCCCAGTTTATATATAGACTTAATTGTTTTTCAAAAATTTCAAAATTTTCTAAAATTCAAAAACTGCAAAAACACTGTCTAGGGAACTATGTCCGGAACTTTATAATGCAAAAAATCCGGTCTAAATCCAAAATTTCAAAAATGATTTTTCCAAGGTTTTTTCCAAAAAAATTCAAAATTATCGAAAATTCAAAAACTGCAAAAATACTATCAGGGACGGGTACGACATTTTTAATTCAAAAATCCGGTCTAAATCCAAAATTTCAAAAATGAGTTTTTCAAGTTAATAGCGTTAATGTATTTCCAAAAATGTCCAAATTTTTGAAATTAAAAAAACTGCAAAAACACTATCTGGGACTGTTGTCCGGAAATTATAATGCAAGAAATCCAGTCTAAATCCAACATTTCAAAAATGAGTTTTCCAAGGTTATAGCCTTAATGTTTTTCCAAAAAAATTTAAAATTTTCGAAAATTCAAAAACTGCAAAAATACGATATAGGGACTGTGTCCGGGATTTATAATGCAAAAAATCCGGTCTCAATCCAAAATTCTAAAATGAGTTTTCCAAGGTTTATAGCGTTAAAGTTTTTCCCAAAAAAATTCAAAATTTTCGCAAAATTCAAAACTTGCAAAAACTACGATCTAGGGATAGTGTCAGTGATTTTTAATGCAAATATCCGGTCTAAAATCCAAAATTTCAAAAAATGAGTTTTCCAAGGTTATGGTCATTATGTTTTTCCAAAAACTTTCAAATTTTCGAAAATTCAAAAACTGCAAAAAGGCTATCTAGGGATTGTGTCCGGGATTAATAATGCAAAAAAATCCGGACAAAATGTAAAATTCAAAAATGCGTTTTTCAAGGTTATAGCCTCAATGTATTGCAAAAAATTTCAGATTTTCGAAAATTCAAATCCGCAAAAATACTATTTAGGGACGATGTCCGGGATTTATAATGCAAAAAATCCGGTCTAAATCCAAATTTACGAAAATGTGTTTTCCTAGGTTGTAGACTTAAGGTTTTTTCCAAAAATATATCAAAAATTTCCAAAATTCAAAAACTGCATAACTACTATCTCTACTATCTAGAGGACTGTGTCCGGGATTTATAATGCAAAAAATCCGGTCTAAATCCAAAATTTCAAAAATGAGTTTTCCAAGGTTACCGCCTTTCTGTTTTACTAAAAAATTTCAAAACGTTAGGAAATTCAAAAACTGCAAAGATACTCTCTAAAGACTATGTCCGGGATTATAATGCAAAAAAGCCGGTCTAAATCCAAAATCTCAAAAATGAGTTGTGCAAGATTATAGCCGTAATGATTGTGCCAAAATAATTTAAAATTTTCGAAAAATTCAAAACCTTCAAAATTACTATCTAGGGATTGTGTCCGGGATTTATAATGCAAAAAATCCGGTCTAAATCCAAAATTTCAAAAATGAGTTTTCCAAGGTTATAGCCCTAATTATCTTTTTTAAAAAATTAAAAATTTTTCGAAAATTCATAAACTGCAAAAAAAATACTATCTAGGGACTGTGTCGGTGAATTATAATGCAAAAATCCGGTCTAAATCAAAAATTCAAAAATGAGTTTTCCAATGTTTTTCCTAAAAATTTCAAAATTTTCGAAAATTAAAAAACTGCAAAAATACTATCTAGCGACTGTGTCCGCGATGCATAATGCAAAAAATCCGGTCGTAACCCAGAATTTCAAAAACGAGTTTTCCAAGGTAATGCCCTTAATGTTTTTCCAAAAGATTTCAAAATTTTCGAAAATTCAAAAACTGCAAAAATACTATCTAGCGACTGTGTCCGTGATGCATAATGCAAAAAATCCGGTGTAAATCCAAAATTTCAAAAATGAGTTTTCCAAGGTTATAGCCTTAATGTTTTTCCAAAAAAATCAAAATTTTCGAAAAATCAAAAACTGCAAAAATACTATCTACAGACTGGCTCCGGGATTTATAATGCAAAAAATCCTGTCTAAATCCAAAATTTCAAAAATTTGTTTTCCAAGGTTATAGCCTTAATGTATTTCGAAAAAATTTCAAAATTTTTGAAAATTCGAAAACTACAAAAAACCATCTAGGGACTGTGTCCGGGATTTACAATGCAAGAAATCCAGTCTAAATCCAATATTTCAAAAATGAGTTTTCCAAGGTTATAGCCTTAATGCTTTTCCAAAAAATTTCAAAATTTTTGAAAATTCAAAAACTACAAATATACTATATAGGGTCTGTGTCCGGGATTTGTAATGCAAAAAATCCGGTCTGAATCCAAAATTCCAAAAATGAGTTTTCCAAGGTTATAGCATTAAGGTTTTTCCAAAAAAAATTCAAAATTTTCGGAAATTCAAAAACTGCAAAACTACGATCTGGGGACAGTGTCCGGGATTTATAATGCAAAAAACCCGGTCTAAATAAAAAATTTCAAAAATGAGTTTCCCAAGGTTACCGCCTTTCTGTTTTACTAAAAAATTTCAAAATGTTAGGAAATTCAAAAACTGCAAAAATAGTCTCTAAGGACTATGTCCGGGATTTATAATTAAAAAATCCGGTCTAAATCAAGAATTTCGAAAATGAGTTTTTCAAGGTTATAGCCTTAATGTTTTTTCAAAATATTTCAAAATTTTTGAAAATTCAAAAAAGTGCAAAAATACTATCTGTGGACTTTGTCCAGGATTTATAATACAAAAAATCCTCCCTAAATCCAAAATTTCAAAAATGAGTTTTCCAAGGTTATATATAGCCTTAAGTTTTTTCCAAAAAAAATCAAAATTTTCGAAAATTCAAAAACTGCAAAACTACTATCTAGGGAATGTGTCGAGGATTTATAATGCAAAAAAATCCGGTCTAAATAAAAAATTTCAAAAATGAGTTTTCCAAGGTTATAGCCCTAATTTTCTTTTAAAAAATTAAAAATTTTTCGAAAATTCATAAACTGCAAAAATACTATCTAGGGACTGTGTCGGGGATTTATAATGCAAAAATCCGGTCTAAATCTAAAATTTCAAAAATGAGTTTTCCAATGTTTTTCTTAAAAATTTCAAAATTTTCGAAAATTAAAAAACTGCAAAAATACTATCTAGCGACTGTGTCCGTGATGCATAATGCAAAAAATCCGGTCCTAATCCAGAATTTCAAAACGAGTTTTCCAAGGTAATAGCCTTAATGTTTTTCCAAAAGATTTCAAAATTTTCGAAAATTCAAAAACTGCAAAAATACTATCTAGCGACTGTGTCCGTGATGCATAATGCAAAAAATCCGGAGTAAATCCAAAATTTCAAAAATGAGTTTTCCAAGGTTATAGCCTTAATGTTTTTCCAAAAAATTCAAAATTTTCGAAAAATCAAAAACTGCAAAAATACTATCTAGAGACTGGGTCCGGGATTTATAATGCAAAAATCTGGTCTAAATCCAAAATTTCAAAAATTTGTTTTCCAAGGTTATAGCCTTAATGTATTTCGAAAAAATTTCAAAATTTTTGAAAATTCGAAAACTGCAAAAATACCATCTAGGGACTGTGTCCGGGATTTATAATGCAAGAAATCCAGTCTAAATCCAAAATTTCATAAATGAGTTTTCCAAGGTTATAGCCTTAATGCTTTTCCAAAAAATTTCAAAATTTTTGAAAATTCAAAAACTTCAAATATACTATATAGGGTCTGTGTTCGGGATTTGTAATGCAAAAAATCCGGTCTGAATCCACAATTCCAAAAATGAGTTTTCCAAGGTTATAGCCTTAAGGTTTTTCCAAAAAAGTTCAAAATTTTCGGAAATTCAAAAACTGCAAAACTACGATCTGGGGATAGTGTCCGGGATTTTTAATGCAAATATCCGGTCTAAATCCTAAATTTCATAAATTAGTTTTCCAAGATTATGGCCTTAATATTTTTCCAAAAAATTTCTAAATTCTCTAAAATTCAAAAACTGCAAAAATACTATCTAGGGATTGTGTCCGGTATTCATAATGCAAAAAATCCGGTCAAAATGCAAAATTTCAAAAATGAGTTTTCCAAGGTTTTAGCCTCAATGTTCTCCAAAAAATTTCAAAATTTTCAAAAATTCAAAAACTACAAAATTACTATCTAGGGACAGTGTCCGGGATTTACAATGCAAAAAATCCGGTCTAAATAAAGAATTTCAAAAATGAGTTTTCCAAGGTTATAGCCTTTATGTTTTTCCAAAGAATTTCAAAATTTTCGGAAATTTCCAAAACTGCAAAAATACTATCTAGGGACTGTGTCCGGGATTTATAATGCAAGAAATCCGTTCTAAATTCAAAATTTCAAAAATGAGTTTTCGAAGATTATAGACTTAAGGTTTTTCCAAAAAAAATTCAAAATTTTCGAAAATTCAAAAACTGCAAAACCACTATCTAGGGTCTGTGTCCGGGATTTATAATGCAAAAAATCCGGTCCAAATCTAAAATTTGAAAAATGAGTTTTCGAATCTTTTTCCAAAAATTTCAAAATTTTCGAAAATTCAAAAACTTCAAAAATACTATCTAGGAACTGTGTCCGGGATTTATAATGCAAAAAATCCGGTCTAAATCCAAAATTTCAAAAATGAGTTGTGCAAGGTTATAGTCTTAATGTTTTCCAAAAAATTTCAAAATTTTCGAAAATTCAAAAACTGCAAAAATGCTATCTAGGGACTGCGTCCGGGATTTATGACGCAAAAAATTTGGTCAAAATCCAAAATTTCAAAAACGAGTTTTCCAAGGTTATATATAGCCTTAAGGTTTTTCCAAAAAATTTCAAAATTTTCGAAAATTAAAAAACTGCAAAACTACTATCCAGGGACTGTGTCCGGGATTTATAATGCAAAAAATCAGGTCCAAATCTAAAATTTCAAAAATGAGTTTTCCAATGTTTTCCAAAAAAATTCAAAATTCAAAATTGAAAATCAAGGAATTGCCTCGTGAACTCCGGCAGATGATTGAGAAAGTTGGTGGTATATCCGGCCCAAGCACAGAAAAGGAAGCAGGGCCTACCGTGACTCCAGGAAAAATGAAAATATATTCTACCTGTCCTCGTGGTCGGAATGGGAAAGCTGGAACAAATTGTGAAATGTGTATGAAACTGCTATGTGCAGGATGTACTAAAAAAATCTGTCCTGTCTGTTTTTGAATAATATTGTCAATTTAGGTATATGATGAATGGAGTCACTACTCAGTTGGAATTATGATCTGTCTCCTGATTAGAGTGATAGGATAATTTATTACAATTATTTTTTATAGTCCTAGAGTAATTATTGAGATTTACCAAGTTTCAAATTCCAGTTCTGTGTTCTTCTGTTTTGTTATTAATGATAATAATTAATTAGATTTAATATTGTTATTCTTGTGTAATTGATCTTAGTTTACTATATTAGTGTAATTCTTATACGCTGTTTTTTATATAGTCAATGTATATGTCTCAATGTACAATCTGTGTCTAAAATATATTTTTTAATGCACTCCAAGAAAAATAAATTAAATTCTGTTATTTAGACGTGATGTACTCTAGTTAAAATTAGGTGTGAAGAGGTTGTAATTTATTAGGTTAATATATTACGTCAGATATAGTCAAATAATAAAGTCCAAATATATGCATTTCCTTTATTATATTATCAGGGTCATAATGACCCCACCCTACCAGTTATGTAACAGAAATTACACCCTACCGGTTGAGGGTTAAGTTTTTTCAAAAAAAATTCAAAATTTTCGAAAATTCAAAAACTGCAAAACTACTATCTAGGGACTGTGTCCGGGATTTATAATGCAAAAAAATCCGGTCTAAATCCAAAATTCAAAAATGAGTTTTCCAAGGTTACAGCCTTAATGTTTTCCAAAAAAATTCAAAATTTTCGTAAAATCAAAAACTGCAGAAATACTATCTAGGGACTGTGACCAGGATTTATAAAGAAAAAAATCCGGTCAAAATCCAAAATTTCAAAAACGAATTTTCCAAAAAAATTCAAAATGTTCGAAAATTCAAAAACTGCAAAAATACTATCCGGGATTTATAATGCAAAAAAATGCGGTCTAAATAAAAATTTCAAGAATTTAAATTTTTGATTTAGACCGCATTTTTTTTTGCATTATAAATCCCGGATACAGTCTCCAGATAGTATTTTTGCAGTTTTTGAATTTTCGAACATTTTGAATAATACTGCCTTTATATATCTCGCTTTCTCTAGAAAGGGTGAAAGCGAGATATATAAAGGCAGTATTAGGAGTGTCAAAAGTAACACATTCAAGACTCGCATACCTACTGGCGAAGGAAACTTTCCTCATCGACGACCTCAGAACAAGCATACTCTTACCCAGCACCAGCGCATCTGAGCAGCTGCTAGCAACATTGAACAGAAAAAGAGAAGAAATACATCCAGAATTCTAACAGCACCGGGGCAATGGTGGACCGTGCGTGGACAAAAGAAAATTTCGAAATGAGACACGTCATCACTAGGTTGGCAGTCCATGGATTCCACCACCTGATATGCAACAACTCAAAATTTCTATGAAGCAAATAAAGACTGTCAATGTACGCTATGCGAAAAATCGTGTGACCGATATCACATTGAGCTATGCACAAAAAGAACAAAAACAATGTGTGAATATGCAAATATGTAAATTTAAAATGTATTCTATTTTCATCCTGGCTATTTGGCTGCAATAAAATCATTATTAATCCAAAATTTCAGAAATGAGTTTTCCAAGATTATAGACTTAATGATTTCTCCAAAGAAATTTAAATATTTTCGAAAATTCAAAAACTGCAAAAATACTATCTAGGGACTGTGTCCGGGATTTATAATGCAAAAAATCCGGTCCAAATCTAAAATTTCAAAAATGAGTTTTCCAAGTTTATAGCCTTAATGTTTTCCAAAAAATTTAAAAATTTTCGAAAAATCAAAAACTGCAAAAATACTATCTAGGGACTGTGTCCGGGATTCATAATGCGAAAAATCCGGTGTAAATCCAAAATTTCAAAAATGAGTTTTCCAAGGTTATAGCCTTAAAGTTTTTCCAAAAAATTTTCAAAATTTTGGAAAAATCAAAAACTGCACGAAATACTATCTAGGGACTGTGTCCAGGATTTATCATGCAAAAAATCCGGTCAAAATCCAAAATTTCAAAAACGAGTTTTTCCAAGGTTATAGCCTCACTGTTTTTTAAAAAAAATTCAAAATTTATGAAAATTCAAAAACTGCAAAAATACTATCTAGGGACTGGTGTCCGGGATTTATAATTCAAAAAATCCGGTCTAAATCCAAAATTTAAAAATGACGTTTTCCAAGGATATAGCCTTAATGTTTTTTCCAAAAAAATTTCAAAATCTTCGAAAATTCAAAAACTCACAAAATACTATCTAGGGACTGTGTCCGGGATTTATAATGCAAAAAATCCCGGTCTAAATCCAAAATTTAAAATAATGAGTTTGCCAAGGTTATAGCCTTACCTTTTTTCCAAAAAATTTCAAAATTTTCGAAAATTCAAAAACTGCAAAAATACTGTCTAGGGAGTAGTGTCCAGGATTTATAATGCAAAAAATCCGGTCTAAATCCAAAATTTCAAAAATGAGTTTGTGCGAAGATTATAGCCCTTAATGATTTTCCAAAAAATTACAAACTTTTCGAAAATTCAAAAACTTCAAAAATACTCTCTAGGGAATGTGTCCGGGATTTATAATGCAAACAATCCGGTCTAAATCCAAAATTTCAAAATGTAGTTTTCCAAGATTATAGCCTTAAGTTTTTCCGAAAAAATTTCTAAATTTTACGAAAATTCGAAAACTGCAAAATACTATCAAGGCACTGTGTCCGGAATTTATAATGCAAAATATCCGGTCAAAATTCAAAATTTCAAAAAATCGACTTTTCCAAGGTTATAGCCCTAATGTTTTTCCAAAAAATTTCAAAATTTTCGAAGATTTCAAAAACTGCAAAAAACTATCTAGGGACTGAGTCCGGGATTTATAATGATAATATCCGGTTATAGATCCAAAATTTCATAACAGAATTTTACAAAGGTTATAGCCTTACTGATTTTCCAAAAAAATTCAAAATTTTCGGAAAATTCAAAAACTGCAAAAATTCAATCTAGGGACTGTGTCCGGGATTTATATTGCAAAAAATACGGTCTAAATCCGAAAATTTCAAAAATGAGTCTTGGATGGTTATAGCCTTAATGTTTTACCAAAAAATTTTCATAATTTTCGAAAATTCAAAAACTGCAAAAATACTATCTAGGGACGGTGTCCGGGATTTATAATGCAAAAAATCCAGTCTAAATCAAAATTTCAAAAATGAGTTGCGCAACGTTTATAACTTTAATGTTTTCCAAAAAATTTCAAAATTTTCGAAAATCAAAAACTGCAAATATACTATCTAGGAACTGTGTCCGGATTTATAATGCATAAAATCCGGTCAAAATCCAAAATTTCAAAAAAGAGTTTTCCAAGTTTAGAGCCTTCATATTTTTCCAAAATAATTTCAAAATTTTTCGAATATTCAAAAACGGCAAAATACTATCTAGGGATGTATAAATTTCAAAAAATCCGGTATAAATCCAAATTTCAAAAATCAGTTTTCCAAGGTTATAGACTTACTGTTTTTTCCAAAAAAAATCAAATTTGTAGAAAATTTCAAAACTGCAAAAATACTATCTACGGAGTGTGTCCGGGATTTACAATGCAAAAATTCCGGTCTAAATCCAAAATTTCAGAAATTATTTTTCAAGTTTATATATAGCCATAATGTTATTCCAAAAAATTTCAAAATTTTCGAAAATTCAAAAACCGCATAAATTACTGTCTAGAGACGATGTCCGGGATTTACAATGCAAAAAATCCGGTCTGAATCCAAAATTTCAAAAATCAGTTTTCCAAGGTTATAGCCTTAATGTTTTTCCAAAAAAATTCAAAATTTTCGATAATTCAAAAACTGCAAAAATACTATCTAGGGACTGGGTCCGGGATTTATAATGCAAAAAATTCGGTCTAAATCCAAAGTTTCAAAAATGAGTTTTCCAAGGTTATAGCCTTAATGTATTTCCAAAAAATTTCAAAATTTTTGAAAATTCAAAAACTGCAAAAATACTATCTAGGGACTGTGTGTTCGGGATTTATAATGCAAGAAATCCAGTCTAAATCCAAAATTTCAAAAATGAGTTTTCCAAGTTTTTTTCCAAAAAATTAAAATTTTCGAAAATTAAAAAACAGCAAAACTACGATCTAGGGACTGTGTCCGGGACTTTTAATGCAAATATCCGATCTACATCCAAAATTTCAAAATGATTTTCCGAGGTTATGGCCTTAATGTTTTTCCAAAAAAATTCAAAATTTTCGAAAATGCAAAAACTGCAAAACACTATCTACGGATTGTGTCCGGGATTTACAATGCAAAAATCCGGTCTAAATAAAAAATTTCAAAAAAAGAGTTTTCCAAGGTTATAGCCTTAAATGTTTTTCCCAAAAATTTCAAATTTTTCGAAAATTCAAAAACTCCAAGAATACTATCTAGGGACTGTGTCCCGGGATTTATA
Organism: Diploptera punctata; assembly: GCA_030220185.1. Taxonomy (NCBI): domain Eukaryota; kingdom Metazoa; phylum Arthropoda; class Insecta; order Blattodea; family Blaberidae; genus Diploptera; species Diploptera punctata. The sequence goes on along the minus strand of JASPKZ010008735.1, from coordinate 30,085 downwards.
ATGCATAAAATCCGGTGTAAATCCAAAATTTCAAAAATGAGTTTTGGAAGGTTATAGCCTTAGGTTTTACCAAAAATTTCATAATTTTCGAAAATTCAAAATTGCAAAAATACTATCTAGGGACTGTGTCCGGATTTATAATTCAAAATCAGGTCTAAATCCAAAATTCAAAATTAGTCTTCCAAGGTTATAGCCTAATGTTTTTCCAAAAAATTCAAAACTTTTCGAAAATTCAAAATTTCAAAAATACTATCTAGGAACTGTGTCCGGGATTTATAATGCAAAAATCCGGTCTAAATTCAACATTTCAAAATGAGTTGTGCAAGGTTAGAGTCTTAATATTTTCCAAAAAATTTCAAAATTTTCGAAAATTCAAAAACTGCAAAAATACTATCTAGATCTGTGTCCGGGATTTATAATGGCAAAAAATCCGGTCCAAATCCAAAATTTCAAAAACGTGTTTCCAAGGTTATAGCCTTAATGTTTTTCCAAAATGTTTCAAAATTTTCGAAAATTCAAAAACCGCAAAAATACTATCTAGGACTGTGTCCGGATGTATAATGCAAAAAATCCGGTATAAATCCAAATTTCGAAAATGAGTTTTCCAAGGTTATGCCTTGCTGTTTTTCCAAAAAATTTCAAATTTTTAGAAATTCAAAAAGTACAAAATACTATCTACGGAGTGGTGTCCGGGATTTATAATTCAAAAATTTCCGGTCTAAATCCAAATTTCAGAAATTATTTTTACAAGGTTATATTACCCCCTTACTGTTTATACTAGCAACCGAAGAAATCCTTAGAATTAACCCAAAAAGATGGTATCTTCTCGTGCGCATATGCGGACGACATCGTAATCGGTTCCAGAGACTTAACAACACTTCAGGAAACAATAAACGAAGTGGAAAAATGGTGCTCAAAGAACAAGCTGACATTAATATATCAAAAACGGACACAATGATCTTCAGAAACGGAGGAAGAGCCGCCATAAATGAAGAGATATACATAAGGGAAACTAAACTGAAAATAGTACCAGACTTCAAATACCTAGGCATCACGCTACAAACAAGCGCGAAATGCTTCACAAAACATATCACAGAAAAGACAACCCAGGCAATAATGGCAATGCATGAAATAAGAAACATTAGATCCCTCACCTTAGAGACGGCAATGCTGTTATTTAGAGCAAAATTCTACCAATACTGACATACGGCATAGAAATCATATGGACACATTTAACAATGAAGAATCTTTCCTCTCTAGAAAGGGTGAAAGCGAGATATATAAAGGCAGTATTAGGAGTGTCAAAAGTAACACATTCAAGACTCGCATACCTACTGGCGAAGGAAACTTTCCTCATCGACGACCTCAGAACAAGCATACTCTTACCCAGCACCAGCGCATCTGAGCAGCTGCTAGCAACATTGAACAGAAAAAGAGAAGAAATACATCCAGAATTCTACAGCACCGGGGCAATGGTGGACCGTGCGTGGACAAAAGAAAATTTCGAAATGAGACACGTCATCACTAGGTTGGCAGTCCATGGATTCCACCACCTGATATGCAACAACACAAAATTTCATGAAGCAAATAAAGACTGTCAATGTACGCTATGCGAAAAATCGTGTGACCGATATCACATTGAGCTATGCACAAAAAGAACAAAAACAATGTGTGAATATGCAAATATGTAAATTTAAAATGTATTCTACTTTAATCCTGGCTATTTGGCTGCAATAAAATTATTATTATAATGCAAAAAATCCGGTCTAAATCCAAAATTTCAAAATGAGTTTTCCAAGGCTATAGTCTTGGTGTTTTCCAAAAAATGTCAAAATTTTCGAAATTTCAAAAACTGCAAAAATACTATCTAGAGGGCTGTGTCCGGGATTTATAATGCAAAAAATCCGGTCTAAATCCAAAATTTCAAAATTGAGTTTTCCAAGGCTATAGTCTTGTGTTTTTCCAAAAAATGTCAAAATTTTCGAAATTTCAAAAACTGCAAAAATACTATCTAGAGGGGCTGTCCGGGATTTATAATGCAAAAAATCCGGTCTAAATCCAAAATTTCAAAATAGAGTTTTCCAAGGCTATAGTCTTGGTGTTTTTCCAAAAAATGTCAAAATTTTCGAAATTTCAAAAACTGCAAAAATACTATCTAGAGGATGTGTCCGGGATTTATAATGCAAAAAATCCGGTCTAAATCCAAAATTTCAAAATTGAGTTTTCCAAGGCTATAGTCTTGTGTTTTTCCAAAAAATGTCAAAATTTTCGAAATTTCAAAAACTGCAAAAATACTATCTAGAGGGTGTGTCCGGGATTTATAATGCAAAAAATCCGGTCTAAATCCAAAATTTCAAAATCGAGTTTTCCAAGGCTATAGTCTTGATGTTTTCCAAAAAATGTCAAAATTTTCGAAATTTCAAAAACTGCAAAAATACTATCTAGAGTGTGTGTCCGGGATTTATAATGCAAAAAATCCGGTCTAAATCCAAAATTTCAAAATAGTTGTTTTCAAGGCTATAGTCTTAGTGGGTTTCCAAAAAATGTCAAAATTTTCGAAATTTCAAAAACTGCAAAAATACTATCTAGAGGGTGTGTCCGGGATTTATAATGCAAAAAATCCGGTCTAAATCCAAAATTTCAAAATAGAGTTTTCCAAGGCTATAGTCTTGGTGTTTTACCAAAAAATGTCAAAATTTTCGAAATTTCAAAAACTGCAAAAATACTATCTAGAGGCTGTGTCCGGGATTTATAATGCAAAAAATCCGGTCTAAATCCAAAATTTCAAATCAGTGTTTTCCAAGGCTATAGTCTTGGTGTTTTTCAAAAAATGTCAAAATTTTCGAAATTTCAAAAACTGCAAAAATACTATCTAGAGGGTGTGTCCGGGATTTATAATGCAAAAAATCCGGTCTAAATCCAAAATTTCAAAATAGATGTTTTCCAAGGCTATAGTCTTGGTGTGTTTTCCAAAAAATGTCAAAATTCTCGAAATTTCAAAATCTGCAAAAATACTATCTAGAGGGTGTGTCCGGGATTTATAATGCAAAAAATCCGGTCTAAATCAAAAATTTCAAAATCGAGTTTTCCAAGGCTATAGTCTTGGTGTTTTTCCAAAAAATGTCAAAATTTTCGAAATTTCAAAAACTGCAAAAATACTATCTAGAGGGTGTGTCCGGGATTTATAATGCAAAAAATCCGGTCTAAATCCAAAATTTCAAAATCGTGTTTTCCAAGGCTATAGTCTTGGTGTTTTCCCAAAAAAATGTCAAAATTTTCGAAATTTCACAAACTGCAAAAATACTATCTAGAGGGTGTGTCCGGGATTTATAATGCAAAAAATCCGGTCTAAATCCAAAATTTCAAAATCGAGTTTCCAAGGCTACAGTCTTGGTGTTTTTCCAAAAAATGTCAAAATTTTCAAAATTTCAAAAACTGCAAAAATACTATCTAGAGGATGTGTCCGGGATTTATAATGCAAAAAATCCGGTCTAAATCCAAAATTTCAAAATCGTGTTTTCCAAGGCTATAGTCTTGGTGTTTTTCCAAAAAATGTCAAAATTTTCGAAATTTCAAAAACTGCAAAAATACTATCTAGAGGGTGTGTCCGGGATTTATAATGCAAAAAATCCGGTCTCAATCCAAAATTTCAAAATCGAGTTTTCCAAGGCTATAGTCTTGGTGTTTTTCCAAAAAATGTCAAAATTTTCGAAATTTCAAAAACAGCAAAAATACTATCTAGTGGGTGTGTCCGGGATTTATAATGCAAAAAATCCGGTCTAAATCCAAAATTTCAAAATCGAGTTTTCCAAGGCTATAGTCTTTGGTGTTTTTCCAAAAAATGTCAAAATTTTCGAAATTTCAAAAACTGCAAAAATACTATCTAGAGGTTGTGTCCGGGATTTATAATGCAAAAAATCCGGTCTAAATCCAAAATTTCAAAATTCGATTTTTCCAAGGCTATAGTCTTGGTGTTTTTCCAAAAAATGTCAAAATTTTCGAAATTTCAAAAACTGCAAAAATACTATCTAGAGGGTGTGTCTGGGATTTATAATGCAAAAAATCCGGTCTAAATCCAAAATTTCAAAATCGAGTTTTCCAAGGTTATAGGCTTGGTGTTTTTCGAAAAAATGTCAAAATTTTCGAAATTTCAAAAACTGCAAAAATACTATCTAGAGGGTGTGTCCGGGATTTATAATGCAAAAAATCCGGTCTAAATCCAAAATTTCAAAATCGAGTTTTCCAAGGCTATAGTCTTGGTGTTTTCCAAAAAATGTCAAAATTTTCGAAATTTCAAAAACTGCAAAAATACTATCTAGAGGGTGTGTCCGGGATTTATAATGCAAAAAATCCGGTCTAAATCCAAAATTTCAAATTCGAGTTTTCCAAGGCTATAGTCTTGGTGTTTTTCCAAAAAATGTCAAAATTTTCGAAATTTCAAAAACTGCAAAAATACTATCTAGAGAGTGTGTCCGAGATTTATAATGCAAAAAATCCGGTCTAAATCCAAAATTTCAAAATCGAATTTTCCAAGGCTATAATCTTGGTGTTTTTCCAAAAAATGTCAAAATTTTCGAAATTTCAAAAACTGCAAAAATACTATCTAGAGGGTGTGTCCGGGATTTATAATGCAAAAATCCGGACTACATCCAAAATTTCAAAATCGAGTTTTCTAAGGCTATAGTCTTGGTGTTTTCCAAAAAATGTCAAAATTTTCGAAATTTCAAAAACTGCAAAAATACTATCTAGAGGGTGTGTCCGGGATTTATAATGCAAAAAATCCGGTCTAAATCCAAAATTTCAAAATCGTGTTTTCCAAGGCAATAGTCTTGGTGTTTTCCAAAAAATGTCAAAATTTTCGAAATTTCAAATACTGCAAAAATACTATCTAGAGGGTGTGTCCGGGATTTATAATGCAAAAAATCCGGTCTAAATCCAAAATTTCAAAATCGAGTTTTCCAAGGCTGTAACCTTGGTGTTATTCCAAAAAATGTCAAAATTTTCGAAATTTCAAAAACTGCAAAAATACTATCTAGAGGGTGTGTCCGGGATTTATAATGCAAAAAATCCGGTCTAAATCCAAAATTTCAAAATCGAGTTTTCCAAGGCTATAGGCTTGGTGTTTTTCCAAAAAATGTCAAAATTTTCGAAATTTCAAAAACTGCAAAAATACTATCTAGAGGGTGTGTCCGGGATTTATAATGCAAAAAATCCGGTCTAAATGCAAAATTTCGAAACCGTGATATCCAAGCCAATAGTTTTTGTGTTTTTCCAAAAAAATTTTAAAATTTTCGAAATTTAAAAAACTGCATAAATACTATCTGGAGGGTGTCTCCGAGATTTATAATGCAAAAAATCCGGTCTAAATCCAAAATTTCAAAATCCAGTTTTCCAAGGCTATAATCTTGGTGTTTTACCAAAAAATGTCAAAATTTTCGAAATTTCAAAAACTGCAAAAATACTATCTAGAGGGTGTGTTCGGGATTTATAATGCGAAAAATCCGGTTTACATCCAAAATTTCGAATCCGTAATATCCAAGGCAATAGTCTTGGTGTTATTCCAACAAAATGTCAAAATTTTCGAAATTTCAAAAACTGCAAAAATACTATCTAGAGGGTGTGTCCGGGATTTATAATGCAAAAAATCCGGTCTAAATCCAAAATTTCAAAATCGAGTTTTCCAAAGCTATAGTCTTGGTGTTTTTCCAAAAAATGTCAAAATTTTCGAAATTTCAAAAACTGCAAAAATACTCTCTAGAGGATGTGTCCGGGATTTATAATGCAAAAAATCCGGTCTAAATCCAAAATTTCAAAATCGAGTTTTCCAAGGCTATAGTCTTAGTGTTTTTCCAAAAAATGTCAAAATTTTCGAAATTTCAAAATCTGCAAAAATACTATCTGGAGGGTGTGTCCGCGATTTATAATGCAAAAAATCCGGTTTAAATGCAAAATTTCAAAATCGAGTTTTCCAAGTCTTGGTGTTTTTCCAAAAAATGTCAAAATTTTCGAAATTTCGAAAACTGCAAAAATACTATCTAGAGGGTGTGTCCGGGATTTATAATGCAAAAAATCCGGTCTAAATCCAAAATTTCAAAATCGAGTTTTCAAAAACTGAAAAAATACTATCTAGAGGGTGTGTCCTGGATTTATAATGCGAACAATCCGGTCTAAATGCAAAATTTCGAAACCATGATATCCAAGCTTGGTGTTTTTTCCAAAAAATGTCAAAATTTTCGAAATTTCAAAAACTGAAAAATACTCTCTAGAGGGTGTCTCCGAGATTTTTAATGCAAAAAATCCGGTCTAAATCCAAAATTTCAAAATCGAGTTTTCCAAGGATATAATCTAGGTGTTTTGAGACACGTTGTAACCAGACTAGCAATACATGGCTTTCATCACAAGGTCTGCGAAAATAAAAAATTCCACCAGCCAACTGAAGACTGCAGATGTGCACTGTGCGGTGATAAGTGTAAACTTTATCATATCACAGAGAGTAAAACAGAACAAAATCAATTAATGAATACAGCAAAGAATGAATACAAGTGATCAGTGGAAAAGAACGTAAAACTTTCGAAACTAATGCTCTTCTGAGTGCTCCTTTATATTATTATTATAATCTTGGTGTTTTTTCCAAAAAATGTTTTAAATTTTCGAAATTTCAATAACTACAAAAATACTATCTAGAGGGTGTGTCCGGGATTTATAATGCAAAAATCCGGTCTAAATCCAAAATTTCAAAATCGAGTTTTGTAAGGCTATAGTCTTGTTGTTTTTTTCCAAAAAATGTCAAAATTTTCGAAATTTAAAAAAGTGCATAATTACTATCTAGAGGTAATATTTAATTTTAGGAAGTTATATTTTGAGGTTATTTTAATTATATTATTTTTGGTCTGGACATCTTACCTCAATATTAATGTTGATTTGTTCTTGGACCATGTTTCAAAACAATTCTCTGTTTTATCTTCTGGGAATAGTCTTGGTGGTTTTCCAAAACATGTCAAAATTTTCTAAATTTCAAAAACTGAAAAAAATACTATCTAGAGGGTGTGTCCGGGATTTATAATGCGAAAAATCCGGTCTAAATGCAAAATTTCGAAACCGTGATATCCAAGCTTGGTGTTTTTCCAAAAAATGTCAAAATTTTCTAAATTTCAGAAACTGAAAAAATACTATCTAGAGGGTGTCTCCGAGATTTATAATGCAAAAAATCCGGTCTAAATCCAAAATTTCAAAATCGAGTTTTCCAAGGCTATAGTCTTGGTGTTTTTCCAAAAAATGTCAAAATTTTCGAAATTTCAAAAACTGCAAAAATACTATCTAGAGGGTGTGTCCGGGATTTATAATGCAAAAAATCCGGTCTAAATCCAAAATTTCAAAATCGAGTTTTCCAAGGCTTGGTGTTTTTCCAAAAAATGTCAAAATTTTCGAAATTTCAAAAACTGCAAAAATACTATCTAGAGGGTGTGTCCGGGATTTATAATGCGAAAAATCCGGTCTAAATCCAAAATTTCGAAACCGTGATATCCAAGGCAATAGTCTTGGTGTTTTTCCAAAACATGTCAAAATTTTCGAAATTTCAAAAACTGCAAAAATACTATCTAGAGGGTGTGTCCGGGATTTATAATGCAAAAAATCCGGTCTAAATCCAAAATTTCAAAATCGAGTTTTCCAAGGCTATAGTCTTGGTGTTTTTCCAAAAAATGTCAAAATTTTCGAAATTTCAAAAACTGCAAAAATACTATCTAGAGGGTGTGTCCGGGATTTATAATGCAAAAAATCCGGTCTAAATCCAAAATTTCAAAATCGAGTTTTCCAAGGCTATAGTCTTGGTGTTTTTCCAAAAAATGTCAAAATTTTCGAAATTTCAAAAACTGCAAAAATACTATCTAGAGGGTGTGTCCGGGATTTATAATGCGAAAAATCCGGTCTAAATCCAAAATTTCGAAACCGTGATATCCAAGGCAATAGTCTTGGTGGTTTTCCAAAACATGTAAAAATTTTCAAAATTTCAAAAACTGCAAAAATACTATCTAGAGGGTGTGTCCGGGATTTATAATGCAAAAAATCCGGTATAAATCCAAAATTTCAAAATCGAGTTTTCCAAGGCTATAGTCTTGGTGTTTTTCCAAAAAATGTCAAAATTTTCGAAATTTCAAAAACTGCAAAAATACTATCTAGAGGGTGTGTCCGGGATTTATAATGCAAAAAATCCGGTCTAAATCCAAAATTTCAAAATCGAGTTTTCCAAGGCTATAGTCTTGGTGTTTTTCCAAAAAATGTCAAAATTTTCGAAATTTCAAAATCTGCAAAAATACTATCTAGAGAGTGTGTCCGGGATTTATAATGCAAAAAATCCGGTCTAAATCAAAAATTTCAAAATCGAGTTTTCCAAGGCTATAGTCTTGATGTTTTTCCAAAAAATGTCAAAATTTTCGAAAAATAAAAAACTGCAAAAATACTATCTAGAGTGTGTGTCCGGGATTTATAATGCGAAAAATCCGGTCTAAATGCAAAATTTCGAAACCGTGATATCCAAGCCAATAGTTTTTGTGTTTTCCAAAAAAATTTCAAAATTTTCGAAATTTAAAAACTGCAAAAATACTATCTAGAGGGTGTGTCCGGGATTTATAATGCAAAAAATCCGGTCTAAATCCAAAATTTCAAAATCGAATTTCCAAGGCTATAGTCTTGGTGTTTTACCAAAAAATGTCAAAATTTTCGAAATTTCAAAAACTGCAAAAATACTATCTAGAGGGTGTGTCCGGGATTTATAATGCAAAAAATCCGGTCTAAATCCAAAATTTCAAAATCGAGTTTTCAAGGCTATAGTCTTGGTGTTTTTCCAAAAAATGTCAAAATTTTCGAAATTTCAAAAACTGCAAAAATACTATCTAGAGGGTGTGTCCGGGATTTATAATGCAAAAAATCCGGTCTAAATCCAAAATTTAAAAATCGAGTTTTCCAAGGCTATAGTCTTGGTGTTTTTCCAAAAAATGTCAAAATTTTCGAAATTTCAAAATCTGCAAAAATACTATCTAGAGGGTGTGTCCGGGATTTATAATGCAAAAAATCCGGTCTAAATCCAAAATTTCAAAATCGAGTTTTCCAAGACTATAGTCTTGGTGTTTTTCCAAAAAATGTCAAAATTTTCGAAATTTCAAAAACTGAAAAAATACTATCTAGAGGGTGTGTCCTGGATTTATAATGCGAAAAATCCGGTCTAAATGCAAAATTTCGAAACCGTGATATCCAAGCTTGGTGTTTTTCCAAAAAATGTCAAAATTTTCGAAATTTCAAAAACTGAAAAAATACTATCTAGAGGGTGTCTCCGAGATTTTTAATGCAAAAAATCCGGTCTAAATCCAAAATTTCAAAATCGAGTTTTCCAAGGCTATAATCTTGGTGTTTTGAGACACGTTGTAACCAGACTAGCAATACATGGCTTTCATCACAAGGTCTGCGAAAATAAAAAATTCCACCAGCCAACTGAAGACTGCAGATGTGCACTGTGCGGTGATAAGTGTAAACTTTATCATATCACAGAGAGTAAAAACAGAAACAAAATCAATTAATGAATACAGCAAAGACTGAATACAAGTGATCAGTGGAAAAGAACGTAAAACTTTCGAAACTAATGCTCTTCTGAGTGCTCCTTTATATTATTATTATAATCTTGGTGTTTTTCCAAAAAAATGTTAAAATTTTCGAAATTTCAATAACTACAAAAATACTATCTAGAGGGTGTGTCCGGGATTTATAATGCAAAAATCCGGTCTAAATCCAAAATTTCAAAATCGAGTTTTGTAAGGCTATAGTCTTGTTGTTTTTCCAAAAAAATGTCAAAATTTTCGAAATTTAAAAAAGTGCATAAATACTATCTAGAGGGTGTCTCCGAGATTTATAATGCAAAAAATCCGGTCTAAATCCAAAATTTCAAAATCGAGTTTTCCAAGGCTATAATCTTGGTGTTTTTCCAAAAAATTTTAAAATTTTCGAAATTTCAAAAACTACAAAAATACTATCAAGAAGGTGTGTCCGGGATATATAATGCGAAAAATCCGGTCTAAATCCAAAATTTCGAAACCGTGATATCCAAGGCAATAGTCTTGGTGTTTTTCCAAAAAATGTCAAAATTTTCGAAATTTCAAAAACTGCAAAAATACTATCTAGAGGGTGTGTCCGGGATTTATAATGCAAAAAATCCGGTCTAAATCCAAAATTTCAAAATCGAGTTTTGCAAGGTGTTTTTCCAAAAAATGTCAAAATTTTCGAAATTTCAAAAACTGCAAAAATACTATCTAGAGGATGTGTCCGGGATTTATAATGCAAAAAATCCGGTCTAAATCCAAAATTTCAAAATCGAGTTTTCCAAGGCTATAGTCTTGGTGTTTTTCCAAAAAATGTCAAAATTTTCGAAATTTCAAAAACTGCAAAAATACTATCTAGAGGGTGTGTCCGGGATTTATAATGCAAAAAATCCGGTCTAAATCCAAAATTTCAAAATCGAGTTTCCAAGGCTATAGTCTTGGTGTTTTTCCAAAAAATGTCAAAATTTTCAAAATTTCAAAAACTTCAAAAATACTATCTAGAGGATGTGTCCGGGATTTATAATGCAAAAAATCCTGTCTAAATCCAAAATTTGAAAATCGAGTTTTCCAAGGCTATAGTCTTGTTGTTTTTCCAAAAAATGTCAAAATTTTCGAAATTTAAAAAAGTGCATAAATACTATCTAGAGGTAATATTTAATTTTAGGAAGTTATATTTTGAGGTTATTTTAATTATATTATTTTTGGTCTGGACATCTTACCTCAATATTAATGTTGATTTGTTCTTGGACATGTTTCAAAACAATTCTCTCTTTTATCTTCTGGGAATAGTCTTGGTGGTTTTCCAAAACATGTCAAAATTTTCAAAATTTCAAAAACTGTAAAAATACTATCTAGAGGGTGTGTCCGGGATTTATAATGCAAAAAAGTCTGGGAAAGCTGAAGATAAAACAGAGAATTGTTTTGAAACATGTCCAAGAACAAATCAACATTAATATTGAGGACTATCTAGAGGGTGTGTCCGGGATTTATAATGCAAAAAATCCGGTCTAAATCCAAAATTTCAAAATAGTGTTTTCCAAGGCTATAGTCTTGGTGGTTTTCCAAAAAATGTCAAAATTTTCGAAATTTCAAAAACTGCAAAAATACTATCTAGAGGGTGTGTCCGGGATTTATAATGCAAAAAATCCGGTCTAAATCCAAAATTTCAAAATAGTGATTTCCAAGGCTATAGTCTTGGTGGTTTTCCAAAAAATGTCAAAATTTTCGAAATTTCAAAAACTGCAAAAATACTATCTAGAGGGTGTGTCCGGGATTTATAATGCAAAAAATCCGGTCTAAATCCAAAATTTCAAAATAGAGTTTTCCAAGGCTATAGTCTTGGTGTTTTTCCAAAAAATGTCAAAATTTTCGAAATTTCAAAAACTGCAAAAATACTATCTAGAGGATGTGTCCGGGATTTATAATGCAAAAAATCCGGTCTAAATCCAAAATTTCAAAATAGTGGTTTTCCAAGGCTATAGTCTTGGTGGTTTTCCAAAAAATGTCAAAATTTTCGAAATTTCAAAAACTGCAAAAATACTATCTAGAGGGTGTGTCCGGGATTTATAATGCAAAAAATCCGGTCTAAATCCAAAATTTCAAAATCGTGTTTTCCAAGGCTATAGTCTTGGTGGTTTTCCAAAAAATGTCAAAATTTTCGAAATTTCAAAAACTGCAAAAATACTATCTAGAGGAGTGTGTCCGGGATTTATAATGCAAAAATCCGGTCTAAATCCAAAATTTCAAAATCGAGTTTTCCAAGGCTATAGTCTTGGTGTTTTTCCAAAAAATGTCAAAATTTTCGAAATTTCAAAAACTGCAAAAATACTATCTAGAGGGTGTGTCCGGGATTTATAATGCAAAAAATCCGGTCTAAATCCAAAATTTCAAAATCGTGTTTTCCAAGGCTATAGTCTTGGTGGTTTTCAAAAAATGTCAAAATTTTCGAAATTTCAAAAACTGCAAAAATACTATCTAGAGGGTGTGTCCGGGATTTATAATGCAAAAAATCCGGTCTAAATCCAAAATTTCAAATATAGTTTTCCAAGGCTATAGTCTTGGTGGTTTTCCAAAAAAATGTCAAAATTTTCGAAATTTCAAAAACTGCAAAAATACTATCTAGAGGGTGTGTCCGGGATTTATAATGCAAAAAATCCGGTCTAAATCCAAAATTTCGAAATAGTGTTTCCAAGGCTATAGTCTTGGTGGTTTTCCAAAAAATGTCAAAATTTTCGAAATTTCAAAAACTGCAAAAATACTATCTAGAGGGTGTGTCCGGGATTTATAATGCAAAAAATCCGGTCTAAATCCAAAATTTCAAAATAGATTTTTCCAAGGCTATAGTCTTGGTGGTTTTTCAAAAAATGTCAAAATTTTCGAAATTTCAAAAACTGCAAAAATACTATCTAGAGGGTGTGTCCGGGATTTATAATGCAAAAAATCCGGTCTAAATCCAAAATTTCAAAATAGTGTTTTCCAAGGCTATAGTCTTGGTGTTTTCCAAAAAAATTCAAAATTTTCGAAATTTCAAAAACTGCAAAAATACTATCTAGAGGGTGTGTCCCGGATTTATAATGCAAAAAATCCGGTCTAAATCCAAAATTTCAAAATCCAGTTTTCCAAGGCTATAGTCTTGGTGTTTTTCCAAAAAATGTCAAAATTTTCGAAATTTCAAAAACTGCAAAAATACTATCTAGAGGGTGTGTCCGGGATTTATAATGCAAAAATCCGGTCTAAATCCAAAATTTCAAAACCGTGTTATCCAAGGCTATAGTCTTGGTGGTTTTTTCCAAAAAATGTCAAAATTTTCGAAATTTCAAAAACTGCAAAAATACTATCTAGAGGGTGTGTCCGGGATTTATAATGCAAAAAATCCGGTCTAAATCCAAAATTTCAAAATAGTGTTTTCCAAGGCTATAGTCTTGGTGGTTTTCCAAAAATGTCAAAATTTTCGAAATTTCAAAAACTGCAAAAATACTATCTAGAGGATGTGTCCGGGATTTATAATGCAAAAAATCCGGTCTAAATCCAAAATTTCAAAATAGTGTTTTCCAAGGCTATAGTCTTGGTGGTTTTCAAAAAAATGTCAAAATTTTCGAAATTTCAAAAACTGCAAAAATACTATCTAGAGGGTGTGTCCGGGATTTATAATGCAAAAAATCCGGTCTAAATCCAAAATTTCAAAATAGTGTTTTCCAAGGCTATAGTCTTGGTGGTTTTCCAAAAAATGTCAAAATTTTCGAAATTTCAAAAACTGCAAAAATACTATCTAGAGGGTGTGTCCGGGATTTATAATGCAAAAAATCCGGTCTAAATCCAAAATTTCAAAATCGTGATTTTCCAAGGCTATAGTCTTGGTGTTTTTCCAAAAAATGTCAAAATTTTCGAAATTTCAAAAACTGCAAAAATACTATCTAGAGGGTGTGTCCGGGATTTATAATGCAAAAAATCCGGTCTAAATCCAAAATTTCAAAATAGTGTTTTCCAAGGCTATAGTCTTGGTGGTTTTCCAAAAAATGTCAAAATTTTCGAAATTTCAAAAACTGCAAAAATACTATCTAGAGGGTGTGTCCGGGATTTATAATGCAAAAAATCCGGTCTAAATCCAAAATTTCAAAATAGTTTTTCCAAGGCTATAGTCTTGGTGGTTTTCCAAAAAATGTCAAAATTTTCGAAATTTCAAAAACTGCAAAAATACTATCTAGAGGGTGTGTCCGGGATTTATAATGCAAAAAATCCGGTCTAAATCCAAAATTTCAAAATATGTTTTCCAAGGCTATAGTCTTGGTGGTTTTCCAAAAAATGTCAAAATTTTCGAAATTTCAAAAACTGCAAAAATACTATCTAGAGGGTGTGTCCGGGATTTATAATGCAAAAAATCCGGTCTAAATCCAAAATTTCAAAATAGTGTTTTCCAAGGCTATAGTCTTGGTGTTTTCCAAAAAAATGTCAAAATTTTCGAAATTTCAAAACTGCAAAAATACTATCTAGAGGGTGTGTCCGGGATTTATAATGCAAAAAATCCGGTCTAAATCCAAAATTTCAAAATAGTGTTTTCCAAGGCTATAGTCTTGGTGGTTTTCCAAAAAATGTCAAAATTTTCGAAATTTCAAAAACTGCAAAAATACTATCTAGAGGGTGTGTCCGGGATTTATAATGCAAAAATCCGGTCTAAATCCAAAATTTCAAAATAGTGTTTTCCAAGGCTATAGTCTTGGTGGTTTTCCAAAAAATGTCAAAATTTTCGAAATTTCAAAAACTGCAAAAATACTATCTAGAGGGTGTGTCCGGGATTTATAATGCAAAAAATCCGGTCTAAATCCAAAATTTCAAAATAGTGTTTTCCAAGGCTATAGTCTTGGCTGTTTTTCCAAAAAATGTCAAAATTTTCGAAATTTCAAAAACTGCAAAAATACTATCTAGAGGGTGTGTCCGGGATTTATAATGCAAAAAATCCGGTCTAAATCCAAAATTTCAAAATAGTGTTTTCCAAGGCTATAGTCTTGGGGTTTTTCCAAAAATGTCAAAATTTTCGAAATTTCAAAAACTGCAAAAATACTATCTAGAGGGTGTGTCCGGGATTTATAATGCAAAAAATCCGGTCTAAATCCAAAATTTCAAATAGTGTTTTCCAAGGCTATAGTCTTGGTGGTTTTCCCAAAAATGTCAAAATTTTCGAAATTTCAAAAACTGCAAAAAATACTATCTAGAGGGTGTGTCCGGGATTTATAATGCAAAAAATCCGGTCTAAATCCAAAATTTCAAAATAGTGTTTTTTCCAAGGCTATAGTCTTGGTGGTTTTCCAAAAAATGTCAAAATTTTCGAAATTTCAAAAACTGCAAAAATACTATCTAGAGGGTGTGTCCGGGATTTATAATGCAAAAATCCGGTCTAAATCCAAAATTTCAAAATAGTGTTTTCCAAGGCTATAGTCTTGGTGTTTTTTAAAAAAAGTCAAAATTTTCGAAATTTCAAAAACTGCAAAAATACTATCTAGAGGGTGTGTCCGGGATTTATAATGCAAAAAATCCGGTCTAAATCCAAAATTTCAAAATAGTGTTTTCCAAGGCTATAGTCTTGGTGGTTTTCCAAAAAATGTCAAAATTTTCGAAATTTCAAAAACTGCAAAAATACTATCTAGAGGGTGTGTCCGGGATTTATAATGCAAAAATCCGGTCTAAATCCAAAATTTCAAAATAGTGTTTCCAAGGCTATAGTCTTGGTGGTTTTCCAAAAAATGTCAAAATTTTCGAAATTTCAAAAACTGCAAAAAAATACTATCTAGAGGGTGTGTCCGGGATTTATAATGCAAAAAATCCGGTCTAAATCCAAAATTTCAAAATAGTGTTTTCCAAGGCTATAGTCTTGGTGGTTTTCCAAAAAATGTCAAAATTTTCGAAATTTCAAAAACTGCAAAAATACTATCTAGAGGGTGTGTCCGGGATTTATAATGCAAAAAATCCGGTCTAAATCCAAAATTTCAAAATAGTGTTTTCCAAGGCTATAGTCTTGGTGGTTTTCCAAAAAATGTCAAAATTTTCGAAATTTCAAAAACTGCAAAAATACTATCTAGAGGGTGTGTCCGGGATTTATAATGCAAAAAATCCGGTCTAAATCCAAAATTTCAAAATAGTGTTTTCCAAGGCTATAGTCTTGGTGGTTTTCCAAAAAATGTCAAAATTTTCGAAATTTCAAAAACTGCAAAAATACTATCTAGAGGTTGTGTCCGGGATTTATAATGCAAAAAATCCGGTCTAAATCCAAAATTTCAAAATAGTGTTTTCCAAGGCTATAGTCTTGGTGGTTTTCCAAAAAATGTCAAAATTTTCGAAATTTCAAAAACTGCAAAAATACTATCTAGAGGGTGTGTCCGGGATTTATAATGCAAAAAATCCGGTCTAAATCCAAAATTTCAAAATAGTGTTTTCCAAGGCTATAGTCTTGGTGTTTTCCAAAAAATGTCAAAATTTTCGAAATTTCAAAAACTGCAAAAATACTATCTAGAGGGTGTGTCCGGGATTTATAATGCAAAAAATCCGGTCTAAATACAAAATTTCAAATAGTGTTTTCCAAGGCTATAGTCTTGGTGGTTTTCCAAAAAATGTCAAAATTTTCGAAATTTCAAAAACTGCAAAAATACTATCTAGAGGGTGTGTCCGGGATTTATAATGCAAAAAATCCGGTCTAAATCCAAAATTTCAAAATAGTGCTTTCCAAGGCTATAGTCTTGGTGGTTTTCCAAAAAATGTCAAAATTTTCGAAATTTCAAAAACTGCAAAAATACTATCTAGAGGGTGTGTCCGGGATTTATAATGCAAAAAATCCGGTCTAAATCCAAAATTTCAAAATAGTGTTTTCCAAGGCTATAGTCTTGGTGGTTTTCCAAAAAATGTCAAAATTTTCGAAATTTCAAAAACTGCAAAAATACTATCTAGAGGGTGTGTCCGGGATTTATAATGCAAAAAATCCGGTCTAAATCCAAAATTTCAAAATAGTGTTTTCCAAGGCTATAGTCTTGGTGGTTTTCCAAAAAATGTCAAAATTTTCGAAATTTCAAAAACTGCAAAAATACTATCTAGAGGGTGTGTCCAGGATTTATAATGCAAAAAATCCGGTCTAAATCCAAAATTTCAAAATAGTGTTTTCCAAGGCTATAGTCTTGGTGGTTTTCCAAAAAATGTGAAAATTTTCGAAATTTCAAAAACTGCAAAAATACTATCTAGAGGGTGTGTCCGGGATTTATAATGCAAAAAATCCGGTCTAAATCCAAAATTTCAAAATAGTGTTTTCAAAACTGAAAAAATACTATCTAGAGGGTGTGTCCTGGATTTATAATGCGAACAATCCGGTCTAAATGCAAAATTTCGAAACCATGATATCCAAGCTTGTGTTTTTTCCAAAAAATGTGAAAATTTTCGAAATTTCAAAAACTGAAAAAATACTCTCTAGAGGGTGTCTCCGAGATTTTTAATGCAAAAAATCCGGTTTCTAAATCCAAAATTTCAAAATCGAGTTTTCCAAGGATATAATCTAGGTGTTTTGAGACACGTTGTAACCAGACTAGCAATACATGGCTTTTATCACAAGGTCTGCGAAAATAAAAAATTCCACCAGCCAACTGAAGACTGCAGATGTGCACTGTGCGGTGATAAGTGTAAACTTTATCATATCACAGAGAGTAAAAACAGAACAAAATCAATTAATGAATACAGCAAAGAATGAATACAAGTGATCAGTGGAAAAGAACGTAAAACTTTCGAAACTAATGCTCTTCTGAGTGCTCCTTTATATTATTATTATAATCTTGGTGTTTTTCCAAAAAATGTTAAATTTTCGAAATTTAATAACTACAAAAATACTATCTAGAGGGTGTGTCCGGGATTTATAATGCAAAAATCCGGTCTAAATCCAAAATTTCAAAATCGAGTTTTGTAAGGCTATAGTCTTGTTGTTTTTCCAAAAAATGTCAAAATTTTCGAAATTTAAAAAAGTGCATAATTACTATCTAGAGGTAATATTTAATTTTAGGAAGTTATATTTTGAGGCTATTTTAATTATATTATTTTTGGTCTGGACATCTTACCTCAATATTAATGTTGATTTGTTCTTGGACATGTTTCAAAACAATTCTCTGTTTTTTTTCTGGGAATAGTCTTGGTGGTTTTCCAAAACATGTCAAAATTTTCTAAATTTCAAAAACTGAAAAAATACTATCTAGAGGTTGTGTCCGGGATTTATAATGCGAAAAATCCGGTCTAAATGCAAAATTTCGAAACCGTGATATCCAAGCTTGGTTGTTTTTCCAAAAATGTCAAAATTATCTAAATTTCAGAAACTGAAAAAATACTATCTAGAGGGTGTCTCCGAAATTTATAATGCAAATATCCGGTCAAATCGAAAATTTCAAAATCGAATTTTCCAAGGCTATAGTCTTGGTGTTTTTTCCAAAAAATGTCAAAATTTTCGAAATTTCAAAAACTGCAAAAATACTATCTAGAGGGTGTGTCCGGGATTTATAATGCAAAAAATCCGGTCTAAATCCAAAATTTCAAAATCGAGTGTTCCAAGGCTTGGTGTTTTTCCAAAAAATGTCAAAATTTTCGAAATTTCAAAAACTGCAAAAATACTATCTAGAGGGTGTGTCCGGGATTTATAATGCGAAAAATCCGGTCTAAATCCAAAATTTCGAAACCGTGATATCCAAGGCAATAGTCTTGGTGTTTTTCCAAAACATGTCAAAATTTTCGAAATTTCAAAAACTGCAAAAATACTATCTAGAGGGTGTGTCCGGGATTTATAATGCAAAAAATCCGGTCTAAATCCAAAATTTCAAAATCGAGTTTTCCAAGGCTATAGTCTTGGTGTTTTTCCAAAAAATGTCAAAATTTTCGAAATTTCAAAAACTGCAAAAATACTATCTAGAGGGTGTGTCCGGGATTTATAATGCAAAAAATCCGGTCTAAATCCAAAATTTCAAAATCGAGTTTTCCAAGGCTATAGTCTTGGTGTTTTTCCAAAAATGTCAAAATTTTCGAAATTTCAAAATCTGCAAAAATACTATCTAGAGAGTGTGTCCGGGATTTATAATGCAAAAAATCCGGTCTAAATCAAAAAATTTCCAAATCGAGTGTTCAAAGGCTATATAAGTCTTGATGTTTTTCCAAAAAATGTCAAAATTTTCGAAAAATAAAAAACTGCAAAAATACTATCTAGAGTGTGTGTCCGGGATTTATAATGCGAAAAATCCGGTCTAAATGCAAAATTTCGAAACCGTGATATCCAAGCCAATAGTTTTTGTGCTTTTCCAAAAAATTTCAAAATTTTCGAAATTTAAAGAACTTCATAAATACTATCAGGAGGGTGTCTCCGAGATTTATAATGCAAAAAATCCGGTCTAAATACAAAATTTCAAAATCGAGTTTTCAAAGGCTATAGTCTTGGTGTTTTACCAAAAAATGTCAAAATTTTCGAAATTTCAAAAACTGCAAAAATACTATCTAGAGGGTGTGTTCGGGATTTATAATGCGAAAAATCCGGTTTAAATCCAAAATTTCGAATCCGTGATATACAAGGCAATAGTCTTGGTGTTTTTCCAAAAAATGTCAAAATTTTCGAAATTTCAAAAACTGCAAAAATACTATCTAGAGGGTGTGTCCGGGATTTATAATGCAAAAAATCCGGTCTAAATCCAAAATTTCAAAATCGAGTTTCCAAGGCTATAGTCTTAGTGTTTTTCCAAAAAATGTCAAAATTTTCAAAATTTCAAAAACTTCAAAAATACTATCTAGAGGATGTGTCCGGGATTTATAATGCAAAAAATCCTGTCTAAATCCAAAATTTAAAAATCGAGTTTTCCAAGGCTATAGTCTTGGTGTTTTTCCAAAAAATGTCAAAATTTTCGAAATTTCAAAATCTGCAAAAATACTATCTAGAGTATGTGTCCGGGATTTATAATGCAAAAAATCCGGTCTAAATCCAAAATTTCAAAATCGAGTTTTCCAAGACTATAGTCTTGGTGTTTTTTTAAAAAATGTCAAAATTTTCGAAATTTCAAAAACTGAAAAAATACTATCTAGCGGGTGTGTCCTGGATTTATAATGCGAAAAATCCGGTCTAAATGCAAAATTTCGAAACCGTGATATCCAAGCTTGGTGTTTTTCCAAAAAATGTCAAAATTTTCGAAATTTCAAAAACTGAAAAAATACTATCTAGAGGGTGTCTCCGAGATTTTTAATGCAAAAAATCCGGTCTAAATCCAAAATTTCAAAATCGAGTTTTCCAAGGCTATAATCTTGGTGTTTTGAGACACGTTGTAACCAGACTAGCAATACATGGCTTTCATCACAAGGTCTGCGAAAATAAAAAATTCCACCAGCCAACTGAAGACTGCAGATGTGCACTGTGCGGTGATAAGTGTAAACTTTATCATATCACAGAGAGTAAATACAGAAACAAAATCTATTAAAGAATACAGCAAAGAGTGAATACAAGTGATCAGTGGAAAAGAACGTAAAACTTTCGAAACTAATGCTCTTCTGAGTGCTCCTTTATATTATTATTATAATCTTGGTGTTTTTCCAAAAAATGTTTAAAATTTTCGAAATTTCAATAACTACAAAAATACTATCTAGAGGGTGTGTCCGGGATTTATAATGCAAAAAATCCGGTCTAAATCCAAAATTTCAAAATCGAGTTTTGTAAGGCTATAGTCTTGTTGTTTTTCCAAAAAATGTCAAAATTTTCGAAATTTAAAAATGTGCATAAATACTATCTAGAGGGTGTCTCCGAGATTTATAATGCAAAAAATCCGGTCTAAATCCAAAATTTCAAAATCGAGTTTTCCAAGGCTATAATCTTGGTGTTTTTCCAAAAAATGTTAAAATTTTCGAAATTTCAAAAACTACAAAAATACTATCTAGAGGTGTGTGTCCGGGATTTATAATGCGAAAAATCCGGTCTAAATCCAAAATTTCGAAACCGTGATATACAAGGCAATAGTTTTGGTGTTTTTCCAAAAAATGTCAAAATTTTCGAAATTTCAAAAACTGTAAAAATACTATCTAGAGGGTGTGTCCGGGATTTATAATGCAAAAAATCTGGTCTAAATCCAAAATTTCAAAATCGAGTTTTGCAAGGTGTTTTTCCAAAAAATGTCAAAATTTTCGAAAATTCAAAAACTGCAAAAATACTATCTAGAGGATGTGTCCGGTATTTATAATGCAAAAAATCCGGTCTAAATCCAAAATTTCAAAATCGAGTTTTCCAAGGCTATAGTCTTGGTGTTTTTCCAAAAAATGTCAAAATTTTCGAAATTTCAAAAACTGCAAAAATACTATCTAGAGGGTGTGTCCGGGATTTATAATGCAAAAAATCCGGTCTAAATCCAAAATTTCAAAATCGAGTTTCCAAGGCTATAGTCTTGGTGTTTTTCCAAAAAATGTCAAAATTTTCAAAATTTCAAAAACTTCAAAAATACTATCTAGAGGATGTGTCCGGGATTTATAATGCAAAAAATCCTGTCTAAATCCAAAATTTAAAAATCGAGTTTTCCAAGGCTATAGTCTTGTTGTTTTTCCAAAAAATGTCAAAATTTTCGAAATTTAAAAAAGTGCATAAATACTATCTAGAGGTAATATTTAATTTTAGGAAGTTATATTTTGAGGTTATTTTAATTATATTATTTTTGGTCTGGACATCTTACCTCAATATTAATGTTGATTTGTTCTTGGACATGTTTCAAAACAATTCTCTCTTTTATCTTCTGGGAATAGTCTTGGTGGTTTTCCAAAACATGTCAAAACTTTCAAAATTTCAAAAACTGTAAAAATACTATCTAGAGGGTGTGTCCGGGATTTATAATGCAAAAAAGTCTGGGAAAGCTGAAGATAAAACAGAGAATTGTTTTGAAACATGTCCAAGAACAAATCAACATTAATATTGAGGTAAGATGTCCAGACCAAAAATAATATAACTATCTAGAGGGTTTCTCCGAGATTTATAATGCAAAAAATCCGGTCTAAATCCAAAATTTCAAAATCGAGTTTTCCAAGGCTATAATCTCGGTGTTTTTCCAAAAAATGTTAAAATTTTCGAAATTTCAAAAACTACAAAAATACTATCAAGAAGGTGTGTACGGGATATATAATGCGAAAAATCCGGTCTAAATCCAAAATTTCGAAACCGTGATATCCCAGGCAATAGTCTTGGTGGTTTTCCAAAACATGTCAAAATTATCAAAATTTCAAAAACTGTAAAAATACTATCTAGAGGGTGTGAGACGGGATTTATAATGCCTAGAAAAATCCGGTCTGAATCCAAAATTAAAAAATAGTGTTTTCCCAAGGCTATAGTCTTTGGTTGGTTTTTTCCAAAATGGTCAAAATTTTCGAAATTTTCAAAAACTGCAAAAATACTATCTAGAGGGTGGGTTTCCGGTATTTAAAATTGCAAAAATTGCCGGTCTAAATCCAAAATTTCAAAATAGTGTTTTCCGAGGCTATAGTCTTGGTGTTTTTCCAAGAAAATGTAAAAATTTTTCGAAATTTCAAAAACTGCAAAAATGCTATCTAGAGGGTGTGTCCGGGATTTATAATGCAAAAAATCCGGTCTAAATCCAAAATTACAAAATAGTGTTTTTCAAGGCAATAGCCTTGGTAGTTTTCCAAAAAATGTCAAAATTTTCGAAATTTCAAAAACTGCAAAAATTCTGTCTAGAGGGTGTGTCCGGGATTTATAATGCAAAAATTCCGGTCTAAATCCAAAATTTCAAAATAGTGTTTTCCCAGGCTATAGTCTTGGTGGTTTTCCAAAAAATGTCAAAATTTTCGAAATTTCAAAAACTGCAAAAATACTATCTAGAGGGTGTGTCCGGGATTTATAATGCAAAAAATCCGGTCTAAATCCAAAATTTCAAAATAGCATTTTCCAAGGCTATATATAGTCTTGGCGGTTTTCCAAAAAATGTCAAAATTTTCGAAATTTCAAAAACTGCAAAAATACTATCTAGAGGGTGTGTCCGGGATTTATAATGCAAAAAATCCGGTCTAAATCCAAAATTTCAAAATAGTGTTTTCCAAGGCTATAGTCTTGGTAGTTTTCCAAAGAATGTCAAAATTTTCGAAATTTCAAAAACTGCAGAAATACTATCTAGAGGGTGTGTCCGGGATTTATAATGCAAAAAATCCGGTCTAAATCCAAAATTTCAAAATAGTGTTTTCCAAGGCTATAGTCTTGGTGGTTTACAAAAATGTGCAAAAATTTTCGAAATTTCAAAAACTGCAAAAAAAACTATCTAGAGGGTGTGTCCGGGATTTATAATGCAAAAAATCCGGTCTAAATCCAAAATTACAAAATAGTGTTTTCCAAGGCTATAGTCTTGGTGGTTTTCCAAAAAATGTCAAAATTTTCGAAATTTCAAAAACTGCAAAAATACTATCTAGAGGGTGTGTCCGGGATTTATAATGCAAAAAATCCGGTCTAAATCCAAAATTTCAAAATAGTGTTATCCAAATCTATAGTCTTTGTGGTTTTCCAACAAAATGTCAAAATTTTCGAAATTTCAAAAACTGCAAAAATACTATCTAGAGGGTGTGTCCGGGATTTATAATGCAAAAATTCCGGTGTAAATCCAAAATTACAAAATAGTGTTTTCCAAGGTTATAGTCTAGGTAGTTTTCCAAAAAATGTCAAAATTTTCGAAATTTCAAAGACTGAAAAAATTCTATCTATAGGGTGTGTTCGGGATTTATAATGCAAAAAACCCGGTCTAAATCCAAAATTTAAAATCCGTGTTTTCCAAGGCTATTGTCTTGGTGGTTTTCCAAAAAATGTAAAAATTTGCGAAATTTGAATAACTGCAAAAATACTATCTAGAGGGTGTGTCCGGGATTTATAATGCAAAAAATCCGGTCTAAATCCAAAATTATAAAATAGTGTTTTCCAAGGCTATAGTCATGGTGGTTTTCCAAAAAATGTCAAAATTTTAAAACTTTCAAAAACTGCAAAAATACTATCTAGAGGGTGTGTCCGGGATTTATAATGCAAAAATTCCGGTCTAAATCCAAAATTTCAAAATAGTGTTTTCCAAGGCTATAGTCTTGGTAGTTTTCCAAAAAATGTCAAAATTTTCGAAATTTCAAAAACTGCAAAAATACTATCTAGAGGGTGTGTCCGGGATTTATAATGCAAAAAATCCGGTCTAAATCCAAAGTTTCAAAATAGTGTTTTCCAAGGCAATAGCCTTGGTAATTTTCCAAAAAATGTCAAAATTTTCGAAATTTCAAAGACTGCAAAAATACTATCTAGAGGGTGTGTTCGGGATTTTTAATGCAAAAAACCCGGTCTAAATCCAAAATTTCAAAATAGTGTTTTCCAAGGCTATAGTCTTGGTGGTTTTCCAAAAAATGTCAAAATTTTCGAAATTTCAAAAACTGCAAAAATATTATCTAGTGGGTGTTTCCGGGATTTATAATGCAAAAAATCCGGTCTAAATCTAAAATTTCAAAATAGAGTTTTCCAAGGCTATAGTCTTGGTAGTATACCAAAACATGTCAAAATTTTCGAAATTTCAAAAACTACAAAAATACTATCTAGAGGGTGTGTCCGGGATTTATAATGCAAAAAATCCGGTCTAAATCCAAAATTTAAAAATAGTGTTTTCCAAGGCAATAATCTTGGTAGTTTTCCAAAAAATGTCAAAATTTTCGAAATTTCAAAAACTGCAAAAATACTATCTAGAGGGTGTGTCCGGGATTTATAATGCAAAAAATCCGGTCTAAATCCAAAATTTCAAAATAGTGTTTTCCAAGGCTATAGTCTTGGTGGTTTTCCAAAAAATGTCAAAATTTTCAAAATTTCAAAAACTGCAAAAATACTATCTAGAGGGTGTGTCCGGGATTTATAATGCAAAAAATCCGGTCTAAATCCAAAATTTCAAAATAATGTTTTCCAAGGCTATAATCTTGGTAGTTTTCCAAAAAATGTCAAAATTTTCGAAATTTCAAAAACTGCTAAAATACTATCTAGAGACTGTGTCCGAGACTTAAAATGCAAAAAGCCCGGTCTAAATCCAAAATTTCAAAATTTAGTTTTCCAAAAGGTTATTGTCGTATGGTTAAACCTAAAAATTGTCAAAATTTTCGAAAATTCCAAAATTTCAAAAATACCATCTAGAGACTGTGTCCGGGATTTATAATGCGAAAAATCCGGTCTAAATCCAGAATTTCAAAATGAGTAATATCCAAGGTTATAGTCTTATGGTAAAACCAACAAAATGTCAAAAATTTCGAAAATTCAAAAACTGCTAAAATACTATCTAGAGACTGTGTCCGGCGTTTATAATGCAAAAAAATCCGGTCTAAATCCAAAATTTCAAAATCGAGTTTTCAAAGGTTATATAGTCTTGGTTGTAAAACCAAAAAATGTCAAAATTTTCGAAAATTCAAAAAACTGCTAAAATACTATCTAGAGGATGTGTCCGGGATTTATAATGCAAAAAATCCGGTCTAAATCCAAAATTTCAAAATTGAGGTTTTCAAAGGTTATAGTCTAATGGTTAAACCAAAAAAATGTGAAAATTTTCTAAAATTCAAAAAGTTCAAAAATACCATATAGAGACTGTTTCCGGGATTTATAATGCAAAAAATCAGGTGTAAATCCAAAATTTCAAAATTGAGTTTTCAAGGTTATAGTCTTATGGTTAAACCAAAAAATGTCAAAAATTTCGAAAATTCAAAAACTACTAAAATACTATCTAGAGACTGTGTCTGGGATTTATAGTGAAAAAAATCCGGTCTAAATCCAAAATTTCAAAATCGAGTTTTCAAAAACTGAAAAAATACTATCTAGAGGGTGTGTCCTGGATTTATAATGCGAACAATCCGGTCTAAATGCAAAATTTCGAAACCATGATATCCAAGCTTGGTGTTTTTCCAAAAAATGTCAAAATTTTCGAAATTTCAAAAACTGAAAAAATACTCTCTAGAGGGTGTCTCCGAGATTTTTAATGCAAAAAATCCGGTCTAAATCCAAATTTCAAAATCGAGTTTTCCAAGGATATAATCTAGGTGTTTTGAGACACGTTGTAACCAGACTAGCAATACATGGCTTTCATCACAAGGTCTGCGAAAATAAAAAATTCCACCAGCCAACTGAAGACTGCAGATGTGCACTGTGCGGTGATAAGTGTAAACTTTATCATATCACAGAGAGTAAAAACAGAACAAAATCAATTAATGAATACAGCAAAGAATGAATACAAGTGATCAGTGGAAAAGAACGTAAAACTTTCGAAACTAATGCTCTTCTGAGTGCTCCTTTATATTATTATTATAATCTTGGTGTTTTTTCCAAAAAAGTTAAAATTTTCGATTATAATCTTGGTGTTTTTTCCAAAAAATGTTAAATTTTTCGAAATTTCAATAACTACCAAAAATACTATCTAGAGGGTGTGTCCGGGATATATAATGCAAAAATCCGGTCTAAATCCAAAATTTCAAAATCGAGTTTTGTAAGGCTATAGTCTTGTTGTTTTTCCAAAAAATGTCAAAATTTTCGAAATTTAAAAAAAGTGCATAATTACTATCTAGAGGTAATATTTAATTTTAGGAAGTTATATTTTGAGGTTATTTTAATTATATTATTTTGGTCTGGACATCTTACCTCAATATTAATGTTGATTTGTTCTTGGACATGTTTCAAAACAATTCTCTGTTTTATCTTCTGGGAATAGTCTTGGTGGTTTTCCAAAACATGTCAAAATTTTCTAAATTTCAAAAACTGAAAAAATACTATCTAGAGGGTGTGTCCGGGATTTATAATGCGAAAAATCCGGTCTAAATGCAAAATTTCGAAACCGTGATATCCAAGCTTGGTGTTTTTCCAAAAAATGTCAAAATTTTCTAAATTTCAGAAACTGAAAAAATACTATCTAGAGGGTGTCTCCGAGATTTATAATGCAAAAAATCCGGTCAAAATCGAAAATTTCAAAATCGAATTTTCCAAGGCTATAGTCTTGGTGTTTTTCCAAAAAATGTCAAAATTTTCGAAATTTCAAAAACTGCAAAAATACTAATCTAGAGGGTGTGTCCGGGATTTATAATGCAAAAAATCCGGTCTAAATCCAAAATTTCAAAATCGAGTTTTCCAAGGCTTGGTGTTTTTCCAAAAAATGTCAAAATTTTCGAAATTTCAAAAACTGCAAAAATACTATCTAGAGGGTGTGTCCGGGATTTATAATGCGAAAAATCCGGTCTAAATCCAAAATTTCGAAACCGTGATATCCAAGGCAATAGTCTTGGTGTTTTTCCAAAACATGTCAAAATTTTCAAAATTTCAAAAACTGTAAAAATACTATCTAGAGGGTGTGTCCGGGATTTATAATGCAAAAAATCCGGTATAAATCCAAAAGTTCAAAATCGAGTTTTCCAAGGCTATAGTCTTGGTGTTTTTCCAAAAAATGTCAAAATTTTCGAAATTTCAAAAACTGCAAAAATACTATCTAGAGGGTGTGTCCGGGATTTATAATGCAAAAATCCGGTCTAAATCCAAAATTTAAAATCGAGTTTTCAAAGGCTAAAATCTTGGTGTTTTTCCAAAAAATGTCAAAATTTTCGATATTTCAAAAACTGCAGAAATACTATCTAGAGGGTGTGTCCGGGATATATAATGCGAAAAATCCGGTCTAAATCCAAAATTTCGAAACCGTGATATCCAAGGCAATAGTCTTGGTGGTTTTCCAAAACATGTAAAAATTTTCAAAATTTCAAAAACTGCAAAAATACTATCTAGAGGGTGTGTCCAGTATTTATAATCCAAAAATTCGGTATAAATCCAAAATTTCAAAATCGAGTTTTCCAAGGCTATAGTCTTGGTGTTTTTCCAAAAAATGTCAAAATTTTCGAAATTTCAAAAACTGCAAAAATACTATCTAGAGGGTGTGTCCGGGATTTATAATGCAAAAAATCCGGTCTAAATCCAAAATTTCAAAATCGAGTTTTCCAAGGCTATAGTCTTGGTGTTTTTCCAAAAAATGTCAAAATTTTCGAAATTTCAAAATCTGCAAAATACTATCTAGAGAGTGTGTCCGGGATTTATAATGCAAAAAATTCGGTCTAAATCAAAAATTTCAAAATCGAGTTTTCCAAGGCTATAGTCTTGATGTTTTTCCAAAAAATCAAAATTTTCGAAAAATAAAAAACTGCAAAAATACTATCTAGAGTGTGTGTCCGGGATTTATAATGCAAAAATCCGGTCTAAATCCAAAATTTCAAAATCGAGTTTTGTAAGGCTATAGTCTTGTTGTTTTTCCAAAAAATGTCAAAATTTCGAAATTTAAAAAAGTGCATAATTACATCTAGAGGTAATATTTAATTTTAGGAAGTTATATTTTGAGGTTATTTTAATTATATTATTTTTGGTCTGGACATCTTACCTCAATATTAATGTTGATTTGTTCTTGGACATGTTTCAAAACAATTCTCTGTTTTATCTTCTGGGAATAGTCTTGGTGGTTTTCCAAAACATGTCAAAATTTTCTAAATTTCAAAAACTGAAAAAATACTATCTAGAGGGTGTGTCCGGGATTTATAATGCGAAAAATCCGGTCTAAATGCAAAATTTCGAAACCGTGATATCCAAGCTTGGTGTTTTTCCAAAAAATGTCAAAATTTTCTAAATTTCAGAAACTGCAAAAATACTATCTAGAGGGTGTCTCCGAGATTTATAATGCAAAAAATCCGGTCAAAATCGAAAATTTCAAAATCGAATTTTCCAAGGCTATAGTCTTGGTGTTTTTCCAAAAAATGTCAAAATTTTCGAAATTTCAAAAACTGCAAAAATACTATCTAGAGGGTGTGTCCGGGATTTATAATGCAAAAAATCCGGTCTAAATCCAAAATTTCAAAATCGAGTTTTCCAAGGCTATAGTCTTGGTGTTTTTCCAAAAAATGTCAAAATTTTCGAAATTTCAAAATCTGCAAAAATACTATCTAGAGAGTGTGTCCGGGATTTATAATGCAAAAAATTCGGTCTAAATCAAAAATTTCAAAATCGAGTTTTCCAAGGCTATAGTCTTGATGTTTTTCCAAAAAATGTCAAAATTTTCGAAAAATAAAAACTGCAAAAATACTATCTAGAGTGTGTGTCCGGGATTTATAATGCGAAAAATCCGGTCTAAATGCAAAATTTCGAAACCGTGATATCCAAGCCAATAGTTTTTGTGCTTTTCCAAAAAATTTCAAAATTTTCGAAATTTAAAGAACTTCATAAATACTATAAGGAGGGTGTCTCCGAGATTTATAATGCAAAAAATCCGGTCTAAATACAAAATTTCAAAATCGAGTTTTCAAAGGCTATAGTCTCGGTGTTTTACCAAAAAATGTCAAAATTTTCGAAATTTCAAAAACTGCAAAAATACTATCTAGAGGGTGTTTTCGGGATTTATAATGCGAAAAATCCGGTTTAAATCCAAAATTTCGAATCCGTGATATCCAAGGCAATAGTCTTGGTGTTTTTCCAAAAAATGTCAAAATTTTCGATATTTCAAAAACTGCAAAAATACTATCTAGAGGGTGTGTCCGGGATTTATAATGCAAAAAATCCGGTCTAAATTCAAAATTTCAAAATCGAGTTTCCAAGGCTATAGTCTTGGTGTTTTTCCAAAAAATGTCAAAATTTTCAAAATTTCAAAAACTTCAAAAATACTATCTAGAGGATGTGTCCGGGATTTATAATGCAAAAAATCCTGTTTAAATCCAAAATTTAAAAATCGAGTTTTCCAAGGCTATAGTCTTGGTGTTTTTCCAAAAAATGTCAAAATTTTCGAAATTTCAAAATCTGCAAAAATACTATCTAGAGTATGTGTCCGGGATTTATAATGCAAAAAATCCGGTCTAAATCCAAAATTTCAAAATCGAGTTTTCCAAGGCTATAATCTTGGTGTTTTGAGACACGTTGTAACCAGACTAGCAATACATGGCTTTCATCACAAGGTCTGCGAAAATAAAAAATTCCACCAGCCAACTGAAGACTGCAGATGTGCACTGTGCGGTGATAAGTGTAAACTTTATCATATCACAGAGAGTAAAAACAGAAACAAAATCAATTAATGAATACAGCAAAGAGTGAATACAAGTGATCAGTGGAAAAGAACGTAAAACTTTCGAAACTAATGCTCTTCTGAGTGCTCCTTTATATTATTATTATAATCTTGGTGTTTTTCCAAAAAAATGTTAAAATTTTCGAAATTTCAATAACTACAAAAATACTATCTAGAGGGTGTGTCGGGATTTATAATGCAAAATCCGGTCTAAATCCAAAATTTCAAAATCGAGTTTTGTAAGGCTATAGTCTTGTTGTTTTTCCAAAAAAATGTCAAAATTTTCGAAATTTAAAAAAGGTGCATAAATACTATCTAGAGGGTGTCTCCGAGATTTATAATGCAAAAAATCCGGTCTAAATCCAAAATTTCAAAATCGAGTTTCCAAGGCTATAATCTTGG
>JASPKZ010008734.1:100000-176410 GCA_030220185.1 Diploptera punctata | reverse complement strand
TTACGGGACGTAAGAGAATTTCAAGCTTGAAAAACGAGACTTTTGTGCATTTTTGGCTCTCTATCGCTCGGATTTCAATTGCGATGCATATGATCTTGGCTTTTAAGAAATACGTTTATCGTAAAATAGAAATAATATCATAACACTGATTTATGATTTGGCCTTCTCAACTATGTTTTTCCCGATTATACATAATATTTGTCTTTCTTTTGTAGGAAATGTTACGGAGACTAACCTAACAACCAACCCCCCAACTTGGAGGATCAGTAAGTACTTGGTTAAGATTTTGTCCTGTAGAAATGACACCTTCTCTATGGCTAACATATTTCTTCTACCAGTTGATCTCTCTTCCACCACTTCTGGTATTTAAAGACAAACTTGACCTCCGCCGTGATTAATTATTGCTTCATTGTGTGGTTGTCATCCAATGTTTATTTATCAGCAAGCTGGAGGGGAAGGCTTGTTACTTCTGGTCTTGATGAAGAACTGAAATCCCCAACCTCTATCAAGAGTGCCAAATATTTGGTAACTATGCAAAAACGTTGCATGGACTACATAAGAATCCGTTCATTTGAATTACCTAGTGAAAATTTGATCAAAAAGATAATATCTATTATATTACGATCTAATTGCAACCAGTTAATGTTAGTTAAAATTAAGACTAAAACTAATAATAAAATGTATAGAAGCAAAACATATTAAATTGTCCCCCTGTCTAATGTATATAAAAACAAAGAAAAATAATGAGATTTAGAAAACTAATTTTACGATTACACAATATTTAAAACAAAGCAAAAGAAAATATTTGTTAATCTTAATATTATTTTCATAAATAGTTTAATTTATTAATGGTTAAAAGAATACTATCAGTGAGGTGCATAAGTTAGTTTGTTATTAAATAATTCTTTAGTTTGTTTTTGAAGGATGTTATAGTTTGACAGTCTCTGACATAGGGCGGAAGGAATTCCATGTTTTGGCAAGTGAGACCGTAAGAGATAATGAATTAATATACAGTGTGATGAGGGGGGATATAAAGGACAATGTGCTGATGGGATCGAAATTAGAATATTTACACTCATTCTTGCGGTTTGCTGAGGAGTTTGAGAGTTAAGGCGGGCGAATAACCCATTCATATAAAAACTCCAAGCGCGACAGGCCTAGAAGGCCTTGGCCGACCAGCCGGATGCTGGCCTCACCTCCACATGTTAATCATAGAGGTAGAAGATCATCTAGCTAGTGTAGGGATTACATGTGGTCAGCATATCGGATCCCCAGCCGTTATAGCAACCCATTCATATAGGTTTTCAAAATACAAAAACTATCCTAATTTTGAACCATGTACCTCATAATAAGTCTTTGTCAGATATTAGTTAACACAAATCGACTCACTTCCGATGTACGAACAATAGTATTTAATTTATATACCACATACCAACACGTCTGTCTTGAATTTGAAAAGATAGCAAAGATAAATTTACGTTAACCGTAGTCATTTTTGTCCAGCGTTGGTATATTAGTAAAATCCAGATTTCTGTTAAGTTTTTAATATTATACAAACCATTCAAATAGGGTGAGGATTTCTTCATAATAACAAAACATTGGTCGAAAATTGACAAAAAAAAAGACTGTAATAACACACGCTAACATCAGATTTATGTTTAATACTGGTTATTAGGTCACATATCAGGTAGATTTTTATATTTCTTCATTTAGAAAATAAATTTTAGAAATTGTTCTTTCTCCTTTATAAATACAACATATAAATGTCGAGGACAAACAATGAGAATGACGTAATAGTTACGTCACGAATATATATATATATAATATATATATACGTAGTCCACCGCTGTGGTCTCGAGGTAGCGTGCTGCATTGTCACGCAGCGGGCCCGGGACGATCCCCGGTCGGGGCAGGTTTTCTGGGTGAGGTTTTTATCGGGGTTTTTCCTCACCTGTAAGAGAAATGTCAGGAAAACTTTAAGGCCAAACGGTCCCCGAAATCATATGGCCATCACCATCATCATCATCCTTATCATTATCATCATCATTACCATCATCATCACCATCCTTCACGGTGTGGAAAGTAACGGGAAGCTACCACACCTACAATTCCCTAGTAAAACTGCAAACATAGCATGAAAATGCTATGATTGCAGTGAAGGACCTGCCTTCGGGCAGAATTACTATGGATGGATATATATATATATATATACACTGCTCAAAACAATTAGAGGAACACTTGTATAAATTGAATAAGTAATTGTTTTTAAAGCTGTGATGCTGAAACGTTGGACAATATGTAAATTGAATTATTAATTTTATCATTGGATACAAATTTTAAAGATCCATGGCCTAAATACAGAGAAATTACCTCAAATAACAAATATAGAGATTTTTTTATTTTGGAAGGCACTGGCCACTTCTAATTGGTAAGCTTCCTGATGTTGCTATAGTGATGAATGTTTGATTATAGCCTTGTTTATTGAAGTCTCTGACAAAATGAGGCATTTAAATGAGTTTGAAGTGTATCATGCTCTACATCTTTTACGACAAGGTCAATCCCTGCGACAAGTGGCTAGAGAGCTTGGGGTTTCTCCTTCCGTGGTGTCCAGGTTACGCAACAGGCACAGAGAGACAGGTCAGTATTGTAGAAGACGTGGCCAGGGCCGTAAATTTAAAACAAGCCCCAGGATAACAGATACGTTGTTCTTTCTGCTCTTCGACAGCGTACAAAAACTGCAAAAGACCTGCAGAATGACCTTCATATGGCTTCCGGAATCCAGATTTCAGACCAAACCATAAGGAACAGATTAAGGAAAGAGAATATTCGTCCAAAAAGGCCCGTTAAAAAAAACACTCTTAACAAATGGGCATAGGCAGCAAGACGTACGTATGCTGAAAACCATGGTGATTGGAACCTGAACCAGTGGGAGTCTGTGCTCTTCTCGGACGAATCCAGGTATCGTCTTACACGTTGTGATGGTCGATTGAGGGCGTGGGGACGGCCAGGAGAAAGATTTTCTGCAGAGGCTGTACAGGAAATGATAGATTCGGAGGAGGTTCCATAATGGTGTGGGCCGGAGTTATGTACAACAATCGTACGGACCTTGTACTTGTTCCCCAGCGACTGAATGCTGTTCGGTATATCGAGCACGTTCTGGAAGAGCATGTAGTACCTGCTGCCATTGGAGTAGGCCCTGGATTTCTATTTATGCAGGATAATGCCAGGGCAAATTCTGCGGCTGTCACCAGGGATTTCCTGAGGAGGAATGAAATTGAGGTAATGGAGTGGCCAGCGGTCAGCCCAGACCTCAACCCTATTGAACACTTGTGGGATATTCTAGACAGGAAGGTAAGGAACCGACATCAAGCTCCACAAACTCTGCAGCAACTTGGAGATGCTCTGAAGGAGGACTGGGAGAATATCCCGCAAGAGGAAATCCAGAATCTTACTGAGAGCATGCCACGAAGGTGCCAAACTGTCATCGAATGTCGTGGAGGCCATACACGATACTAACTCTGTATAACGAGTGTTTAACTTTGAAAAATAAGCACTGCATTCAATTGCTTACATAGCGGAATTATTTGAAAAGTTAATTGTCAGCGTTATTCGTTTGTTTTTACTGACATGAGCAATAAATAAATAAATAAATAACCACAAATAATGTACTTTATTAATTTCATGTTTGTACCTTTATCCAATGAAAAAATATTTGCATATTTCATAGTGTTCCTCTAATTGTTTTGAGCAGTGTATATATATGAACTTTATTTGCTATTTTATATTTAGTCTTTTTTCAATACTAGGAATAAATTATATTTCGTGAAAAAATTGAAATTTATTTTGAATTTTCCGAAAACAGAACGATAACATATAAGGCTAATGAAAATACTAGTTTTCCAACGTGGCTAATTAGCCAAGACTTTCAAGGAGTAGATCAGAAGTCCAAGGTTCGAATCTCGCTGAAAACCAGGATGAGAGATGTATTTAACATACTTAGGAATATAGTGTGAATTGTATAAAATTTTGTGGATAAGTTGAATTGAGATAGAAGTTAAATACAAAACAGTTTAATGGGAGAAGAGAATAATAAATAGAGAGACAGCTAATAGTCAAAAGTGGATTTTTTTATTCTAAGTCTAAGTTCAAATGAACGAGAAATATGTAGCTGTTCATTTATTGTTCCTTTACTATTACATAGTTCATATCAAGTTTCTTCATATTTACGTAATATCATCTTATTATATCTAAATGGCTTGTTAATATTGACTATTTAACTCATGCCCCAAATGGGAGTCAATGATCAATCACGTTTCAATGATTTCTGTTTTACAACCAATCAGAGTCGTGTTTCGCCAAATATTTATCAGTGTTATAATTACCATATTAAAGAAAGCTCCTCCTTACAATATTGCGTTCCTTTGGCAATAAATAGTATGATCTGGTTGCAGTGATAAACAAAAGAAGCAGTAGAAGCGTACCTATCGTTTCTCATTTGTTTTCAAACATCGCCGTTTACATTAAATATATAAATATTTTAAAATAACTATAGTTAGATAATGATTTGTGAGTAAACAGCTTAATTGTATTCGTTAAATAGTCCTAACAAATGCCACTCTTGATTTTCAAATTCTCTAGATAAATTCACTCCTCACTTCGTGAGTCGTGAATTTATCGATAATTTGGAAATCACTCGTGGCATTACTTATGATAATGTCCTCTCTCTAACTTACATCTAGATAAGCCTATGTGTTTCTTATATTCTATTATCCTTAGCTGTTTTTAATGATGGAACTAGAATCCTGATAACTAGGAACCAGCGAGGCCAGTCACTATAATACTAAGTCAATTTTTCACAGTTCTTGTAATCCGCTCAAGACTTAATTTCTTAGTGGGGTACATATAAAAAATAGATTAGTGCGAGAGCCTGAAAGGAAGAGGATAAATATGTGATCTTAATAAAAATTACTTGAATCAAAATTTACTAATATTTATGACGATTTATTAGATGAAGCACAAAATGGATTCCGAAAAGGAAGATCCTGTACTGATGGATACTTCACTATTAAAATTCTAATAGAAAAACACAGAGTTTATTTTTTGAAACACACATGGCGTTTATTGACTTGAAGAAGGCATTCCACAAATAAATAGAAACAAATTATTAGAAATCCTCAAATATGATGGAATCCCAGACCAACTGATAACAACTATATATATATATATATATATATATATATATGGTATGATAAGAAAAATAAATGCCTGGACGGGATTCGAACCCGGATCTCTGAGAGAATGTTAAAGATTTAATTATAACATATATATATATGTGTGTGTGTGTGTGTGTGTATGTATGTATGATATTTATAAGGATAATTACATCCAAGGTTGAAAATAAAATATCTGAATACTGACCAATTAATCAAAGGTTAGACAAGGTTGTGGTATTTCACTAATGCTCTTCATAATATACATGAACTCAGTTATTAAAGAATGGAGACTACGACCACATGGCACTATACCATTTAATACATTATATAATTTAGACACCCTATTATTTGCAGATGACATTGTGTTTGTAGCAAATTTAGAAGATGACTTACAACGTTCAGTCTACTCTTCACCAAATTGCAATAAACTACAACATGGAAATCTCAACAGAAAAATCTAAAGTCATGGCTTTCCTAGGAATATACCCAGTTTGCAATAAAATTATTATTAATAATAAAATATTAGAACAAACTAACACGTTTAACTACCTCGGATATCAAGTTACATATGAAGAGGAAAAATATTTTAGTCAAAAAGTTATAAAATTTCACAGAGTAAAATTTGAATTTAAAAAACTTTAAAAATGATGAAATGCTGCAAGAATACCAAATTAAAATTGCTAATAGATTTGAAGTACTGGAATCTTCAGCTGACAACGTGGCAAACGAAGAAGAAACTGATATAAATAAAGAATTGGAGGCTATAAGAGATACTATTAAATTGTCAGCATCAGAAAGCATTTTTTGTTTAAAAAAGAGGCAAAAGAAGAAATGGTTTGATGAGCAATGTGCCGACATTGTGAAGAAATCAAAGCCAGCAAAAATGATATGGTTACACGAGCCAAATGAGGTAAATTTAGACCAATTGGGTAGTATTAGACGGGAAACCACCAAGTTACTAAAGAGTAAAAAACAGGGAATATTTGAGAGAGAAGATTAGTGACCTTGAAATGAACGCAAAAAATAGGAACGTTAGAGAATTGTATCAGGGAATTAGTATAGAGAAGAAAGGGTTTCAGGCTAGAACAAACATAATTCGGAATGAAAATGGGGATATGATTGCAGATTCGAGGAGTATATTAAGTAGATGGAAAAGTTACTTTAATCAGCTATTAAATGTACATACAGAACAGGACATTGAAGAAGATAATTTAAAGACAGCAGAAATGCTAGTCGCAGAACCAAGTGCATTAGAGGTTGAAATTGCGATTGAAAAATTGAAAATGTATAAAGCATCAGGTTCCGACGAGATCCCAGCAGAACTGATAAAATCAGGGGGAGAAAAATTGATGGACAAAATACGCTGGTTGCTTAGTATGATTTGGGAAAAAGAAGCTCTTCCAGATGAATGGAAAGAATCGATTATCGTACCAATTTATAAGAAAGGAGATAAAACTGATTGCAACAACTACAGGGGCATCTCATTACTTTCAACTTCGTACAAAATTGTAACAAATATATTAGTAAGCAGACTTACTCCCTATATTGATGAGATTCTAGGAGATCATCAATGTGCATTTAGAAGAAACAGGTCTACAACAGAATACTACTATTTAATTTTGCACTAGAACATGCCATTAAAACTTTAGAGAATGAGGAAGGCTTACAACTCAATGGTATTAATAAGCTGTTATTTTATGCTGATGATGTGGTACTATTGGCCGATAGCGAGGAGATACTAAAGGACAACACGCACATACTATTGAGTAACACTAAGAAATTAGGACTAGAAGTAAATATCAATAAAACTAAATATATGGTCACACGTAGAAATATATTATATAATGGAAATGAACAGCTAATGACAAATGAGGGAAATTTTGAGGAAGTGGCTGAATTCAAATACCTAGGAACAATAATCACAAATAGGAATGAGATGCACAAAGAAATTAAACATAGGCTCAATGCGTGCTATTGTGCATTGCAGAGATTCTTGATGTCCCAACTCCTTTCAAAAAACGTTAAACTGAAAATATATGAAACTATTATTTTACCAGTTATATTATATGGGTGCGAAACATGGACTCTTACTTTAAGGGAGGAAAGGAGATTACAAGTATTTGAGAATAAAGTTCTTAGGAAAATGTTTGGACCAAAGAGAGATGAACAGACAGGTGAATGGAGAAGACTACATAACAATGAACTACATGATCTTTATAGGAAGCCAGATATAATAAGAACAGTTAAGTCTCGTAGACTGCGATGGGCAGGACATGTTGCACTTATGGGGAATGAAAGACTTGCATGGAAGCTTCTTGTAGCAAAGCCAGAGGGAAAACGACCAGTTGGTAGACCAAGAATGAGGTGGGAGAATAACATTAACTATGATTTGAGGGAAGTAGATTATACAGGAAATGATATTTATAAGGATAATTACATCCAAGGTTGAAAATAAAATCTCTGAATGCTGACCAATTAATCAAGGGTTAGACAAGGTTGTGGTCTTTCACTAATGCTCTTCATAATATACATGAACTCAGTTATTAAAGAATGGAGACTACAACCACATGGCAGTATACCACTTAATAGATTATATAATATAAGCACCCTATTATTTGCAGATGACATTGTGTTTGTAGCGAATTTAGAAGATGACTTACAACGTTCAGTCTACTCTTCACCAAATTGCAATAAACTACAACATGGAAATCTCAACAGAAAAATCTAAAGTCATGGCTTTCCTGGGAAAATACCCAGTTCGCAATAAAATTAATAATAATAATAATAATAATAATAATAATAATAATAATAATAATATATTAGAACAAACTAACACGTTTAACTACCTCGGATATCAAGTTACATATGAAGAGGAAAAAGATATTAGTCAAAAAATTATATAATTTAACAGAGTAACAGGAATTATAAATAATATTTTCAAGCCAAAAACAGTACAGGAACACACACGAACTAGAATTTATAAAACATTGGCCAGACCCATGCTGTGTTACGGCAGTGAGGCCTGGACAATTCGCAGTGTATATGAACAAAGACTAACTGCGGCAGAAATGAAATTTATGAGACGTACTGTAGGTTACTCAAGAACAGACCATAAAAGGAATTCTGAGATTCTTAATGAATTACAAACAGAATCATTCATGGAATATGTGCAAAAATACAGAAACAACTGGAAATCTCACGTACGAAGAATGAGCAGAACAAGAATACCACGTCGAATCTTAAATTACCAACCATCAGGCAAGAGATCTTAGGGCAGACCCTTCAAACGTTGGATTGAGACCGTAAGAGACACATCACATGAAAGGAGGAGAGGAGAAGAAGAAGAAATAAGAGTACAGTCATCGGCCACAAAGTGAAAATGTATTAAAATATTCTGAAACAATTAGCCCGGGGACGTTGCGTAATTGGTAAGGAAACATGCTTCAAGCCGGAAGATTGCGGATTCGATTCTCTAAGAGGTATTGTTATTCACATAGGTTCTTCCTCTCCTGAAGATGTCATATAATCATTACAAGGAATCATAAATCCTAACGTTATAAAAATTGTTGGATTAAAAAATTTAAAAGACGCATTCGTAATATATTAGAACAAATTAACACGTTTAACTACCTCGGATATCAAGTTACATACGAAGAGGAAAAATATTTTAGTCAAAAAATTATAAAATTTAACAGAGTAACTAGCCTAAACATTCTCACGGCCCATTACTCTAAGTTTGAGTACAATTGAGTACCATACATACGTTCTAAGTGTAAAGCCGTTGGGAAGGGCTGAAAATCAGACTGATATCTTGTAGCAAATGTATAGATAGGCGTGAGTCTTTACTAGGCCTACTCAATATCCCAAGGGATTTCTAAGGCCTGCAGTGGGATAAATTACACCACTTATAGCAACTAGCCGTGATATGAATTGGGATTACGCATATTTTACCAAATTTACCTCGAGAAAGACGTGTTTGCCTTCACTCACTCATTTTTTTCATGAGATTTTACTGTTTTTGTATAAACTTTATTGTTTTCTTAATGTTTGCTTTAAAGTAACCTAATCCGTGATAATGATCAAGGGACACAAACAACTTTAAAATGTATAATTTTGAAGTCTGAGAACAAATAAACCCCTGCAATAAATTTAAAAAGTAGAGAACTGTGAAAAATATTGATAAAATGGATATTTCAAACAATATATAACCTTGTGGAAAGCAACGGGAAGCTACCACACCTATAATTCCCTAGTAAAGCTGCGAAGCATAGCGTGAAAATGCTATGATTGCAGTGAAAGACCTGCCCTCGGGCAGAATTACTATGGATGGATATAACCTAGAGTATATAAAAAAAACATAGATTGAAGAGAGTTGTTGTGGAAATGTTCATATAATGATAATGTTGAAAGTGAAAATACGGCGTCTAAGATATTACGTCCTGTCGCAGAGCTACCGAACATGCCCTGGTTCGAGTCCCTGTGCGGAAGAAATTTACTCACTGAATGTCAGCTAGTGTGGAACGGTGTCCACCTAGAATTGTGAGGAATTTGAGTTGTATATAACATTTTCGGAATCCGACGGTTGACCACTTATCACACATAGCTATAACGTCTACCTCTCTAAAATGACAGTGGGAAGTTATACCAAGTGCCTTACACACTTATAACTCCTCGAGTTTAATTTATTTTGAAGGAAGGAATAGCTTAATTTTAAAGCATAATAACAAAATCTTACCTAAAATAAGGTAAAATAATATATTTGCAAGTTTAGAGTTAAATTTGTTACTTTATTGAATGAGTCATTTAAACGATGATACATGTGGTATCTGAAAATGTATTTATATTTACCCGATAGAAGAAAAGCGTTTGTCATTGATCTGTGTAATATTCTTAGCAGTATAAACTTATAGATAAACAGTTTTAAATTAAATATGTGAAATATTGATATTTAATTAATTAAAAATATTTTTCAATTTCACATTCAGTGGCGTTGCTATGTAACGTACTCGTAAAATTATTGCATCATTTTTGTTTTTCAACAAATGTTTTATGAAATATTATAATTACAAAGAAATAAACGTTATCTCAATCAAAACATAAATTTATTGTGTCTACGTTTCAATCGCCAGATGTGAGATTGAAACGTCGACACAATACATTTATGTTTTTACTGAGAAAACGTTTATTTCTTTGTAATTATAATATTAATTACTCTCAGTGAAAAATAATAAAAAAAAATGTTTTATGAAAGTTATCTTCTTTGTAAATTATTATTATAGTTCCTTGTACTGTGTAGGGCAATAGTTAATTATTTTAAAAGTTTATTTTATTTTTGTACCTAGGGCCAAAATGGTCCCCGAACATCATCTGGCCATCAATATCATATTCGCCGTGTATCGTATGAATGTATGTGTGGTTGGCGTATTTCGTCTTAATGTTGTGTTGTCTTGGAAGAGGCCCTGACATTGAGCTGATCACTCATTCGAGGAGGCCCAACATGTCCTGTGTGGTTAAAAAAGTATGTGTTAAAATCCCTCTCCGGACAAGTGGTGTGACTGTAAAGCCCGGGTGGCGTGTGGTACGTAAAAGTACTGTACCTACAAAGTGTGAAGTTAATTAATCGCATAATATATTATATAATCTACTATTGAATATCTAATATTCATTTTTTATCGTATGGCAGTATTTCTTATTTTTTCTACTTTTGAACATCTTGTTGCTCTCCCCAAGAAATCCATTTCCATTACATAATTTTTTGTTCAAAGTTTTTGTTGAATTTCCAAACTTCAGCTCCATATGTGACTACTTATCATTATTCAATTATATACCGTATTTATAACATTTTTTTTTCTGGCAACAGTGAAGTACATGGCCTATATAGGAAGCCAGATATGATAAGAACAGTTAAGTCTATTAGACTGCGATGTGGCACGAATGGGGACTGAAATACGAGCTTGGAAGCTTCTTGTAGGAAAACTAGAGGGAAAACGCCCAGTTTGGTAGACCAAGAATGAGGTGGGAGAAGATTAAACATGATTTGAGGGAAGTGGATTGTACAGGGAATGATTAAAAAACATTGGATGAGGATAGGGATGTATGGAAGGCATATGTCCGCGCGGCTAATTCCATTCTCTTCATACTTCTCCTGATGCCACCTATCAATTATTTTTGTGGGTTTCCTCTCCTCCTTCTGGATTCACCATTCCATTCCAAATTCATTTTCGTAATTACATTAATCTTGTCTGAAACCACGTGATTGTCCCAACATCCAATGTTCATTAACTGCTGCACTCTACTGTATCCGATCTCAGTTCCAGTTGTACTGTAAATAAACTTGCTTAACATATTATTTCGCCGACTTCGTCTATTGGAGGAATCATGGTGTTAATTTTACCCGCCATATGACTTAATTGTGTACGGAAGTGTCAGTGATAGAAGCATATTTCTTAGGTTATATCCTATAACTAGGCAAAATAAGACTGAATACGAGACAAGATGGTACCTATTATTACTAACTTCCATTTCTTATTTATTTATGACAAAAATTATATATGAGCCCACATAACCAGACGTTTACACTTTTTCCATGATGTCGATAGATATCCTATTTTTCCAATTTCATTAGGTCTACAAGCAGATACATGCTCAATGCTTTCTTATCTGAAAACTGTTCCATGTAGTTGTACTTGTTTTCGGATAGATGTCAGAGTGGCACGTGGTCAGTGTTCTGCCTCATAGTGACATCTAGGGAACCAAGGTAGTATTATGATGGGAAAATTAGGTAAATTTTTCTTAGATGATTTTTATTCAGGCTTAAGCATCTTTTATGAGCCTGAAAATCTTCAGACTAGGATCCCACGGACTGACTCCCTCCCGGAGGACTTTCTCATTGGATTTTTTATCCTAAGAGTCCACAGAGCCCGTCTAGGTTTGAACCCGCGACCCTCGGGACCAGAGGAAAGTGGCATAATACGGACGGTTGTTTCCGATCTCTGATAACTATTTGCCAAGTCGATTGTGACGTTGGAATGTGTCATCAGGACAGGAGCATGCGAGGTGATCAAACCAGTCCATGTGCTGCTTCTGTTACACTCGCACGCGTGTTGCTTTTATAATGCCTAAGAAGGTAGACCCGTTTTGGGAAGAGTACATTACTGCCCTTTCCGACGCTAATTATAGTTATTCCGCGATTATTGAGGCTTGCAAAAACATAATTTTATGGTGTCACAGAGTTGAATTAGCTCAGTGCTTAATAAAAAGGGAAATGGTCACTTGCGATTAATTCCAAAAGGGAAAAAAGGACAAATCCACGACCTGCTACTACCCGCATCCCAGATGTAATCAGAAAGGTCAAGGCCCTTATGTCTGGTAGTAACCCTGCCACACAAAGGGTGATAGCGAACAGATTGGTAATATCCGTTAAAACTATACCATAATAAACAAAGATTTAAACATGGAGAAGCGCCATAAAATCAGGGTTCATAAATTGTTGCCACGTCACATTCCCGAATGCCGCACCAAGAGCAGGAGACCATGAAAAACACCTGGCAGGAGAAAAATGGAAATTTTTGGTCACACTTGATGAAGCATATGTTTATCTAGGAGACTGCAACAAACCCCAGGCAATTTACTATAGAGAAAGGGGTGAAAAAAATTTTCAAAAGTGGTATGCCGAATGCAGAAAAAGTTTCTCCAATGGATTTGTAGTCATCGCGGGATATTGCTATAATGAAAAACTGGCCATTCGTAGAGTAGCTAAAAAGTCCAAAATCAACTCCCAGTACTACCAGGAAGAAGTTCTCACCCCAATTTACCCGACTGAAATCCCAGCTCTCTATGGTACAGACAAAAACCAAGTCTGGGTGCACCAAGACAATGCCTCCAGTCACACTTCGGGTTCAACTCTGACATTCCTGGAGAAATGGAGCAGGAAACTCAAATACATGCTATTCCATTCAGCAACATCCCAGTGAAGTCTACTGATGCATCACCGATAGACTTTATGTCTTTGGACTCTTCAAAAGGGCACTGGGAAACAGGCGTCCTTGAACAATAGACGGTCTCTAGAAACCATATAAAGAGGAGTGGGAATTTGTAGACATGGCTGTGCGCGTAAGAGTCTTCTGCAGCGGAAACTCCGATGCCGAACCATAGCTCTGGTGAAGAGCCATCAACTAGAGCATGCTCGATGGTGGAGACACGGCTTTTCTTAAGGAAAAACTTACAAATCATTTGTTATCAGAGATCAGAAACAACCTTCCGTAATCACTTGTCCATCGGGGTCAATGCTTATTAATTCTATTATAATTATTATAGGCCCTATATCTTAACATTCTCCAACATAACGTATATAGACATGTGCTAGGTATATATATATAATAGTCGACCGCTATAGTCTCGAGATAGCGTGCTGCCTTGTCACGCAGCGGGCCCGGGTTCGATCCCCGGTTGGGGCAGTTTTTCTGGGTGAGGTTTTTATCGGGGTTATTCCTCACCTGTAAGAAAGATAAATGTCTGAAATACTTTCGAGGCCCAAACGGTCCCCGAAATCATATGATCATCATCACCATCATCATCCTTATCTCATTATTATCATCATCATCGTTCACCGGTGTGGAAAGCAACGGGAAGCTACCACACCTACAATTCCCTAGTAAAGCTGCAAGCATAGCATGACAATGTTATGATTGCAGTGAAAGACCTGCTCTCGGGCAGAATTACTATGGATATATATATATATATATATTTGTAGATTTTCGCGGAAGCATGATTAAGAAAGTTTTCTTGGGTTATCTGCGTCACTGAATCACAAACTTCAAGAGTTTGTAGAGGTAAACAAAACTCTTGTGTTATGTAAAAAAAAAATCACAGAGTCTACGTTTCCCCGCTTGGGGTCCTTGAACAGTTTTGACGCTGGGCTTCCCTTAGGCCACCGTTCACTGTAGTTTTGATTGCTTCGTATGATACATGTTGGTATTGGTTGATAGTGGAAGGTTCCCATTCCTGCCAGTAGTGGATAAACACTTAAAGTAATTATTTTTACAATAGCCATCTCTGGGAGTTTGTGAATCACAAGGCAACTAGTGCATTCTATCATCATCACAGATTTACCATAAGTGTTTGGGACGGTATTGTTCACGATCATCTGTCTGAATGGGCTGTCTCTTCTGACCAACCGACTTTGGCGGAGGATATTTCCTTATCTTCCTTCGTGAAATCATCCAGCGTCAAACCCTGCAAGGACCCGCTAGCGGAGAAACGGGAAAACCTGTCAATTGTTTCTCACATAACAAAAGAGTTTTGTTTTTACCTCTTCTACAAACTCTC
The DNA here is from genome assembly GCA_030220185.1 of Diploptera punctata. Taxonomy (NCBI): domain Eukaryota; kingdom Metazoa; phylum Arthropoda; class Insecta; order Blattodea; family Blaberidae; genus Diploptera; species Diploptera punctata. Next base: position 161,870 of record JASPKZ010008734.1, on the reverse strand, counting down.
AAAATGTGTATAGGTAAAAGTTATTTGGCCAATGAAAACACAGTCATTACATCAGATTTGTTTACATTGCTCATTGGTCTACAACTGAAACTTTTCTCGGATTAATTAAGTCCTACTTTGTTTTCTTTTATACATTTTATACCTCTAGAACAGGGAGCTGGCCCATTGCTAAAATCTCCAACCTGGAGGACCAGATAATTAGTCTTCGATGTTATCTTCTTCTAGCCTTTAGATAAACAACACTGAGCTACAAGGCAGCAGCTGTTAGTTTTGATTTTCTTCCAGTAAAGACAACAATAATAATAACAAAATAAACGCAAATGTGAAATTGAATAACAATAATTATTTATTTACAGTCTTACAATGTATGTACATATGTTTGTAGATCTAAACAAAATTATGCAGTATTTTTATTCAGTATTTTCTCTTTTCTCAAAGATCAGTCTGATTTTAAAATTAATATTTTCATAATTTAACTATTCTTTAACTTATTCGAAAAAACACACAGAAAATCATATTCTTAGAAATCTGTAAATATTAGTAGCAAAAAAAGAAAAAAAATATTATTCATAGGAAAAATGTCATATGCACTTTCAGTTATATCTCTACGAGTGCACGTCAAGATTTTCTGGATATTATGTTTCAAACAACGTTCTGAAAATATCTTGATATTAGAGTAGTTACAGTCATTTGTTACATTTTATACTTGACATACAGAACACATTACAAAAAAACAGAAAGGTTTTAACTATGTTGTTATGCAGATATTAATAAGTAATTATTTTTAAACAATAATTCACTTATTAGTAGATTTGGTATATTAAAAAAATAAAGAATTAAAATATAAAATTTACCTATACTGGTATTCGCAACATATACTCCCTCCACTTCAGTGATATCGCGTCCCGACTGTCCCGGTTCTCTGAGCAATTCAATAGAAACATTATAAACAGAGAAGATTATAACTAATAAAATATTGACTTTACATATATGTATATAATATATATCTCCAGTACTCTGGTAGCATATAATTTGTATTGATCAGATATTGTCAGATATCCAAGGACAACGTTTCGGTCCTAACATATTTAATATTATAATATGTCAATATTAAATAATCGTATTTAGATTTGAAGTGTCTTCCATAACTGATTTTTTTAAAATTTTTTTTGGAATAAACATTTATAAAAACTAGGGAAAATAATATATAAGTTGTAAGCAGTGTTTATAAAAATGTTAAATAGTCACGAGAGTTTTAATAGCAAATATCTAATGTAAAATTTCATTGTGAGTTTTTTCATTATCATCTTAATCTCCTGCATATTTTAACTCAGATAATAAATCCAAATTCACAGGTCAACAAATTACATAAACAATAGCACGGGATTTTCTCTAAAGTTTTATTGAAATTATGGAATTGCTCACCTGCCGCAGACGTGGCTACTGTCGCATGTGGTTCCGCTAATGCAGCCGCCCGGTGCACAGTGATCCCAAAGGTCAAAGAACCGGCAAAAATCAAAGTCCTTACTTTTCGTTAGAGGGGAAATTGTGTAAAGTTCTCTACAAAATTAGATGTGGTAAAAATCTGCGAAATAAATAAACCTTTATACTTATCGTTAGACCTACTTTTCGGGTAATTAAATTAAGCATCATAAAACTGTAATTTTATTCCACATTTTAGTCAAATTATTAACACTTTTTTCTAATAATTATTTTAATGCCACTCTCTTCGTATAATTGTGTTAAACAGACTTAAGCATTCATAATATTGAACAGAGCCCGAGGGACAGAGAGCCCGAGAAACCGATAACAGTATTATTATTATTATTATTATTATTATTATTATTATTATTATTATTATTATTATTAGTATTATTATTATTATTGTTATTATTATTATTATTATTATTATTATTATTATTTAGAGCCCCCCTACCACCCCCGGATTACTTTGTAACGGATAAGATGTGAACCCAAATTTAGTATAATGTTTAATAAATACCATTAATCAATAAACTAAAGAATGAGCTGAATATAGAATATGAAGAAATTAAATGCTATCTTATCTGGGGAAATTTGCAAGCGTCAGATCCCACGGTTAGCAGAAATAAACCTTAATGGGAAGGTGCCATAAATATGTAGCCTGCAATTAGACCACAAATCCTTATCCTAACATCACGTTTGAAGAAACTTCAAACGCCATCATTTACAGATGCGGGAAGACCAAAGTGAATAAACACGCTACAGTACCCGTGGGAAGGAAATAAAAACAATATAGGTAGATTTTAATAAGTTACACCCCTAGGAGACAAGTAATTTAAAATTGCCAGTCAGAATTAGAATTAGGATGTAAAACCAAATATGAATATAAAGGGTCCTGACTTTGATACTGAACTCAAGAGGATAAACCAGCGAGACTTACACCTAATAGTTCGTGGAGAGAAGGTCTATATTGACTTGTTTGAATGATGTCTGGAAATAACAGTAACGGAACTTAGTAAAAATCTCCCCGATTTATAAATCATCAGATAGCTCGAGTCCTCGTAAATTTGAGATATTGAATGTGCGTGAAGAACATTTTTATTAATCAGGTGTAAAGTGCATTTAATTGTGTCAACGAACAGAAATAAAATAATTTAAATTTGAACGCTTGCCTGCTTTCCACGCAACACTCCTTCCGGTCCCTATATAGATAAGGATCATATCGCTTCTATCCTAAAACAAGTGGGAACTTACAGACTACCGAGCTATGGTAATCAACAATCTACACCAATTAAAATATTGAAAGAGTGACATTTATCGACACCAAAAGCCCCAACCACGGGCATAATGCCCTTATTACCGATTCTGATCTACGTCCCTATCTACATGTAATATTTATTGAAACACATAATGAAATAAAGAAACCGAGAACACGAGAACCAGACTGCCCGAGAGTCAGTCTTCCGTCCAAAATCCATCAGATTTCCACCAGACTTCAGTCAGATTTCCGCCAGACTTCAGCCAGATTTCCCCCAGACTTCAGCCAGACTTCCGCCAGGCTTCAGCCAAACTTCCGCCAGGCTTCAACCACACTTCCGCCAGGCTTCAACCAAACTTCCGCCAGGCTTCATCCACACTTCCACCAGGCTTCAACCACACTTCCACCAGGCATCCGAAAAGCCACCGCCAAGCATCCGAAAGGCCTCCGAAAGGCCGCCGCCAGACTTCCGCCTGACTTCCGCTGACTTCCGCCTGACTACCGCCTGACTACCGCCTGACTTCCGCCTGACTTTTGCCTGACTTTCGCCTGACTTCTGCCTGACTTCCGCCTGACTTCCGCCTGACTTCCGCCTGACTTCCGCCTGACTTCCGCCTGACTTCCGCCTGACTTCCGCCTGACTTCCGCCTGACTTCCGCCTGACTTCCGCCTGACTTCCGCCTGACTTCCGCCTGACTTCCGCCTGACATCCGCCTGACATCCGCCTGACTTCCGCCTGACTTCCGCCTGACTTCCGCCTGTCTTCCGCCTGTCTTCCGCCTGTCTTCCGCCTGTCTTCCGCCTGACTTTCGCCTGACTTCCGCCTGACTTCCGCCTGACTTCCGCCTGACTTCCGCCTGACTTCCGCCTGACTTCCGCCTGACTTCCGCCTGACTTCCGCCTGACTTCCGCCTGACTTCCGCCTGACTTCCGCTTGACTTCCGCCTGACTTCCGCCTGACTTCCGCCTGACTTCCGCCTGACTTCCGCCTGACTTCCGCCTGACTTCCGCCTGACTTCCGCCTGACTTCCGCCTGACTTCCGCCTGACTTCCCCCTGTCTTCCGCCTGACTACCGCCACACACCCGCCACACACCCGCCTGACACCCGCCTGACACCCGCCAGGCTTCCGCCAGGCTTCCGCCAGGCTTTCGCCAGGCTTTCGCCAGGCTTTCGCCAGACTTTCGCCAGACTTTCGCCAGACTTTCGCCAGACTTCCGCCAGACTTCCGCCAGACTTCCGCCAGACTTCCGCCAGACTTCCGCCAGACTTCGCCAGACTTTCGCCAGACTTTCGCCAGACTTTCGCCAGACTTTCGCCAGACTTTCGCCAGACTTTCGCCAGACTTTCGCCAGACTTTCGCCAGACTTTCGCCAGACTTTCGCCAGACTTTCGCCAGACCTCCTACCAGACTTAACCCAGACTTTCGCCAGACTTCCTACCAGACTTAACCCAGACTTCCGCAGTCAGCAAGATCATGGAAACAATTAATAACGAAAACAAAAGGAAGTTATGGAGTGAAAGGATAAATACAAATGGAGAAGTGAAATAAAACTGTAAGCAGAGGAAGATATGTAAACATTAAAATCTGTAAAATAATAATAGTAATTAACATTTTTCTAAATTAATTAACCTATCTATGATTATAGATTAATACATTTTTCTAAGATTCTCACAAATAAGTTGTTTGTTAAAATCTGTCATTAACTAACATATTGCGTGTAACAAATAATTAGAAGTCCTGGCCTCTATTATGCGAAACCAAATATTCGTATACGCTTATAATTTTAATCTTACGCATGTGGATGAATTTGGGATCCAAATACTGACTTCAAGATTTTTGCCGATTTTTCGCATTGTAGATCACTTTGCAGTCTTGTATCTTCGTTTGTCGCGCCATCCCTAGAATAAGAATAGATTCTTTGTAGTTTTTTTTTAATATGTCGGGTTTTGAAGAATAGCTTACATAACAACATATGTGTCTACCTTTCTGTTTCAAAAATGTCAGAACAAAATTTGGAACATTTTTGACAATAAAAGTTGTGTTTAAAACAAGAAAACTTAAGAATCCTCGAGCAAATAAAATTAACGTACACTTAGCAAAAAAAAAAAAATGAGCGGCATCAAAACTCACAGCCCCTGTTGTGACCCACTGCCTAAGTTAGAAGATATAAAGCTGTGTTCACGAGGTAACGCATTGTTAAATGTTTAAAATACGCTGTATTTAGTTATAATGCCCATAAATAGTTCGAGATTAATGAAGGATACATCTTTCTAGATATTTACGAGTGTTCGACTTTTACAATATTACTCGAATTCAACATTTCGAATAAAGTTCAACTCTCGTGTATAGTATAAAAATAAACAAGACTGCTAGGATTTAGATAACTATTATCCGACATGCAAGTAACTTAGATCGTTAAATCAATTACGAAAAAAAAATATATATGAGAGTCAGAGTTCAAATCCACCAACAATGATTTTTTGTAGTTTATTTGTACTTTCGCAAAGTTCATCCTATAACATTTAATTCCAGCTACGTAATGTACATCCACTTTACACTATGTTAGGTAATAATGCTGCCTTCATATACTCAATTACACTATTTAGCTACCGGAATGAATTTAATTGTGTATGCAGTAACACGTTTTAATAATGATACTATAAATGTGTTCAATAAAATTTAATATAACATCATATATCTATGAATTTATTTATTACGTATTAGTGAGAAAACGTTTCATCCATCGCTTTAAGAATTTAGTGTATATCGGTCAGGTCCTGCCTAATAAGAGCCCATAGTTGATGGGCAATAATAATAATAATAATAATAATAATAATAATAATAATAACAATAATTATATTAATACTAATATAGTAATACTATTTATATATAAATAATAATAATAAATACAAGACGGGGAAGCATGGAAGAAAAAATAATTGTATATTTTGGTTGAGGATACCTGTGTAAATAACAGAATCTATACTGAAATAAAAAGTAAATCGTAATATTTCCAAATAGTTAGTTCGTTTTTTGTGTAAGAATGGACACACAGAATGCAATAGGAAGCATTGAAACAATTAAAACATTTAAACTAATCGGGAACTGAACCTGTGACATCTTGCATACGAAGCAATCCATAAGGCACTGAGCTAAGGGGTTCGTTGGCTTGCTGATCATTAAAGAATGCTCTTCATACGACGAAGAGGAACGTGTTGTAGCTCTTCTGTGCAAATTAGTTCACTCGTGTGAATCACGCGTTAAAACTTGAAATGTTGGAGATCAAGAGTCCGCTCATTCTTTTTGTTTTGCTAAGTGCACATAGAGGTGATAATGTGTTTGTTTTGTAAGCACTGACTTTATATGTTGTATAATATTTACAGACTTTTGTGATGAGAGGAAATAATGTATATATATTTTACATCAATCTTATTTTTGTGCGTATTACAAATTCTTAAAATCTTACAGATCATATCTTTAACATCAAATACAATTTTTAAAAAACCGGGTTCGTACAGTTCAGAGAGTAAATCGTTATATGTTGTGTAATATCACTTTCATTATATGTTGATTCAAAATTGGAATTAAGAAATAAACCCCATTTGTTTATTTAAACTAGTTATTACTGTATAAATATTAGATCGTGCAGTGTTTATTTTTATAATTGTTCACAGAGATTTAAACTGCCATAGTTAATCACAAAATTGTATTTCTATTTGAAACTTATCTGTAGGTTAGCGTGTTTGTTGCGTATTGTAGGTCTCGGAAAGAAAACAAATTACATCGCTCTGGACATGACTCTAAGTTTAACGCGCACTGCTACAGGCAAATATTGGCAGAAGATATTAGGAAACATGATACTGAAACAACGGTACTGAGAACTGTAAACAGATTGTTTCTTTAAGATCATTGATTATCGGTTAAGTCGTGCTTCAATAACGTCTTTAAGGGAAGAGATCTTTGGGAAGTCCTAGGAAAGATACACTGAGAATGCTTCACTCAAACCATTACAGGCTTTGGGGCATTAACTTATTTGGAAGAAGACGATGGTAATGATATAAATATATATACACATATTGACTCTCAGCTAGTGGTTGGAGGTAAGGTTGGAGTCTGTGTAAACCGCACAGAATTCTCCTTCTCTACCATTAGAAATTACTGCATCACCTGGGATGGAAAACCAACAAACATAAATCTTGCCCTTCAACAACTATAAGTTTGGCAAAATGTTTTCAAATATGTAGTATTTTACTCTCATTAAAAAAAGTCAACAATTCAAGCTTTGACACACAAACATGCCTCATCTTCTCTTGCATAAAACAATTCAAGCGTTATTCAGAGATTTCCAAAATATCCAGAAAATAATTAAACTTCAATGGATTCCTTACCGTTGTAGAATACAAGGTAATGAAATAACATAGACTACACATTAGCCAAAAAAAGCCCCCAATTAATAATACAACTATATAAAATCGTTGTAGCTGTAGTCAATAGAAATGTGAACCAAGAAATGTACGAACACTATAGAAATATGAGTTCTAGTGAAAAAAATGGAACACGCTTCTTGCAACACGCCTCATTGTACCAAAAATGCCAAGGAAACAATCAGTTGCAGCATTTCAAATCTTAAATGGCCATGACATCCTTGCAGAACATCTTCCATTCACCTAGTTGTGTTTTGTGTTGTGATAGCAACAGTGTCATGAATTAGGTCCTTATGGAACTAAGTACTGCTTTGAAAACCTACAATTTAATCTGACGGCGAATTATATTGGGAAGTTTATCGAATTCTGACTTTGCTCCTAATGTCAGGGCGTTAAATTGTATAAATTTATAACTTTACTGTGATACTGAAAGCTGTATGTTGTGCAATAAAAGTTATAACGATTTATTTTTCCAATAATCTCGATTATTGTTAAAGATAAAATCTGTAATATTTATAACAGAATAATTTTACTACTTTTTCTAAATAATGTTCTACTACAATGCATACATTATTCTTAACTCGAGTAAAATTTTAAGAAACTACATTTATCAGTCATTATTTTAGGGCTTATGCTATAAACATTTTAACGTTTAGAGATTTGAAGTGCTGCAAATTGACGATGTTTCAGTAGATGATAATGAAGCATTGCACCAAGTTTTCTTCTTGCACTTCGATTGGGATGCCCTCTAAATTAGCGTAGAAAACAGATAATAACTATTTCTTGAGAGACTTGCCATTGTTTACCACAACGTCTTGCACGTATAACTATCTTCTATAATGATCCAATGAACACTAAAACATAATAGTACACAGTTATAAGCCAGTTAGAAAAATTAAAAACATTTACAAGTCTTCTGCACTATTATTTCAGATTTTACGTAACAAATGAATTGAAAGTAAATTAATGCGTTTCATAATCGTTTCGTAATTATGTAGGGAGTACCGCTTTTCAACTAGTTGAATTTAGTGAACTACAACATAATAAATAATAGTTTTAAAAAAACTAAAACAACACTCCTTTATTAGAAACCCGAAGTAAAAAAATTAAAAATAATTTTAATTTCCAACAAAAAAAATTATCTCCAACACACATAGAATAAAACTAGAGTTATCAACAAAAAGAAAATAATTTTATCATCAGAAGCGTGGGTGCTTTTTATGATTTTACATTTTCTTCTTAGAGACTTCCATTTTTACCAATATCTGTTTATTATCAAAGATATTAATTGATATAGAGCACCCACGCTTTTGATGGCAAAATGATTTTCTTTTTGTTGATAACTCTAGTTTTATTCTATATGTGTTGGAGATGATTTATTTGTTGACCACTTTAATTTATCCCAAGAGTGTTGGAAATTTAAATATTTTTCATTTTTTAGTTCGGTTTTCTAATAAAGCGTGCTGTTTTAGTTTTTTAAAACTATTATTTATTTATATTTTTAATTTTAATATTTTACAGAATAAGATAAAACATTTAAATATTTTAAAATTCGATACTATTGTAGTATGAGCTAAAAGTAATACTCTTCTAAAAAAATCCTCCCAGCCGGATTTGAACCAGCGATCTATAGATTACTGAAATTATATACCACTACAGTTCACCGCTCTACCAACTGAGCTCTTACAACGATTGACTAAAAAGTCGACTAATCCGCAATATATTATACCAGTTTTCATTTTTTTTTTTATTTTCTGATGATTCTGGCCAGGATTTTAGAAAGAAATTTAACTTTTGTATTGTCACGGGTTCCTTTAAAAGTATACAAAGTTTCAAGTCGATCCAATGTTTCTAAGTGGGTGAAAATCGTGTTCAAAGATTCCGTTACATAGATACAAATAAACTTTTTTTATTTTTTGATGATTCTGGCCAGGTTTTAGAAAATAAATATGAAATATTTTATTGTCACGGTCCTTTACAAGTATGCAAATTTTCAAGTCGATCCAAGGATTTTAAGTGGTCGAAAACCGCGTTGAAAAATTTCTTTACATAGATATATACAGGTCAAGCTAATATAAGCGTGGTAAAAAGGCCAAATGTGAGGCTAGTGTGAGTCATTTATATTAGCTTTTAAGCTACATACAGATCTGTTCATATATGAACCAAAACTAAGAATATTACGTGTAGATAGTAAGCGAACGGAGTTCGTAGAACAAGTTGATATGCATCAACATATAATAGAGCGGGATCATATTCCGTTAAGTTGCATGGTGTCAAACTTTGATTAGTATTTATGAAGATCTAGCTTCATAGCTGTTTGTTGCAAAACACAGAATCTCTGATAGGACTGATGACGTTTACAATTTTCGTTAATAATAAGGCTATATTTAAAGATTTGGCGCTAAATTTTTCGTAGACTTACTTCATGAGCCACTGCATCAGATGACATCAAAATCTATTTTTTTTAATTGCACTTAGCCGGTTGATGCGTAACACCGTCCAATTGTTGGTAATTGTTTTATTATGTTCACATGCACTTTTTCGTTTGCCTGTATTCTCGTTGTAATAGCATTCTTTGTCTTGAGGCAGCATGTAATTGGGGGAAGCTTAGTAACATTTCAAAATGCATGTATATGTAATTAGGCTTATTTATTACCTCAGCTATAATGCACGTTTCCAAAAATCCACAAAACATGTGAAAATTTAATCATAAGTTGGAGTTAAATAACCTAAAAGACGTCATGTATCGTTATATCTATGATAATAAATTATAAAACAAAAATATCTAACTTTTAGAAACATTATAACAAAACAAAAGAAGGACGGGCCCGATTCCTACCTATCTTCTCTTTCTACCTACTAATATAATCTAACCTACTTTGCTACCTCGTTCAACTACCAAACGTAACATAAATAAATGTTGATAATTAAACTGTAGTTGAAACTTGAATATTATGTTGGAAACTTTCAATAACGCTAGATATAGTTCATAACAGCATTAATAGATGTTCATCTCGCTAGAATACTCTTAACCAACCACATCTTCACAATTACAAACTGGTCCATTTACGATATATGTGAGAGAGGTTCTACGTATGAATTGTTTTGTGAAGCAGAAAATGTGATTACTCTCTTAATGAGTAATGTAAATTCTCCTGCCACTTTACAAATCCCTCAGCTGTTGTTAAAGTACAAACCAATAGGACATAGAAGGGTTGGACGCCCATTTACTACATGGGAAGATTTATTAAATCCCACTTGATGTGAAAACAGGTCTAATGAAGTAGACGAAGAAGAAGCAGAACATTCTACGAAACACTTAAAGTAATATTATGCAGTAGTATTATGAAGACGTACTAATTTTCTTATGCCAGAAGCATAGCCATATTGAGTTCTATAATAGAAGAACAGAAAATAATATAGTAACTTCTGTATCATAATTAAATTTTCGTTTGCCTTAAAAACCTCCATAAGCTATTAAACGTTCTCCTGAATTGGGCATAGGCTACTTAATTTTCTAGTTACAGTATAAGTTATTTTGTATATATGATATTTGTTTTAACCCTTACATTATCAGCGTATCCTATAACATAAAATTGTTTAATTTATTTAATATTTTATTAAAACAACATAGGCCTAAATACTATCAACAAAATTACTTAAATGTATGTCAAATTATACAATATACAGCAATAATTTATAGCTTTATATCATTTTGTTCTCGCTGTGGTTTGAAAGATTTAAATAACTGTCAAGAATAATTGATTTTTTTATGCAACAGTTACTTGTTGATTTAGGATCAGGTCATGACTGAAAAATAAATGGTCTTAATTACCCCAAATTATTAAGAATCCTTATAACATTACACATATTTAGTTTATAGAGTTGGAAAACTTTTGAAATTTTATTTTATGTAATTATCTTATTTAATATTCTAATTATGTATGTATATATTAACTTACGGCATGATAAAATTTCCGTTTTGTCTTCAAAATACTTCTGGATACACACTACTGATCATAAAATCAAGACAGTTAGAGAAATTACACCTGAATTTTAGAAATAACAGAACAAAACAAACTAATTTATAATCCATACTAGAAATATAATGTTATATGGATCGGAAGTTTGGATAATGACACAACAACATGTCAACAGAATAACTTCAGTTGAAATGGATTTTCGGAGAAGGGCCTTGCCAGAAAATCTCCACTGAAAAAAAATTAGAAATAAAGAAAATTATAAAATGGATGATTGCAGAAATGGATGAGATTGAACACAGAAGGCTAAATTATATGGACACGTAATAAGAATGCAGGATGCTAGACTACCAAAGGCCGTGTATGCATGAAAAATTGAAAGAAAGAAAGAAAAGGAGACCAAGAACAATTTGCAAGAACTACATTCAAAATTCGATGATGGAATTTGGTTTAGCAGATGAAGACGCAAAGGACAGAGAACGGTGGAGAACTTTAATTAAGGGAAATTTGTGAATGTTGGTTGTGTAACTGATAGTCTATAAGAACCGTAGTCATATATTATCTGAAATTTGTGGGGCTAATCATAGATTTTACCAATTTGTTATTGAAAGAATTTCAACAAATAAATTTATCAATTGAATTTCTAAATTAAGAGAGTATCAGATGGCTGAAAGCAAGTAATGGCCTCTTAAACCAATTTATAGTAAATTAGCACTTTCTTCTGATTGTGAAGAGTTAGTTAATATATATATATATATATGTATTATATATATATATAATATATATATCATCATCATCATCATCATCATAGTAACATTCACGAATTTAGGCCATTTGTTGTACCTGTTTCGGCCTCAAGAGAAACACCATCCAGAAGTCCTTTTGAGTGGACGTCCTGGTCTTCTTCTTCCTGCAGGTTGATATCTTACATTAGTTTGGGTATTCTGTGATCTTCCATTCGATGAACATGTTGTATCCATCTTGACTTATAATCAGAAATTTTGTTTTCTAAAGATTCCATGTGTAATTCTTCTAAGATGTCTTCATTTTTTTTTGTGATCTAGTAGTGTGTATCCTGCAGTCCTCCGAAGATATCTCATTTCAGCAGATCTAAGTCTCTGTATATCCTTCTGTTTCAACGTCCATACTTCGCTACCATACAAAAGAGTTGGAAGAGCCAGTGTTTTATACACTTTCAGTCTTGAATGATTTTGTACTAACTGTGGCTTGAAGATAGAATTTATTAACCCTAAAATTCTTAAAAATTTAGATATTTTTGCATTTACATCCTTTTCTTCTTCTCATATGAGATATTGCATCCTAGATATGTAAAATTATTCACCTGCTCCAAAATTTTATTGTCCAGTACAATTTTACTTCTGACAGGATCTACAACCTTGAAATGCCATAATTTTTGTTTTTTCTGTAGATATCTTTAAAATCCATATTCTTCTGTAATTTTGTTAAGTTCATACAGACCTTTCTGTAGATTATCTTCGGAATTTGCTATTATTATTTGGTCATCTGCAAACAATAGGGTGTTTAATTTTCTATTTTCTGATATTCTTATTCCAAATTTATATGTTTTGTTCCAGCAACATATTACTTCATTGATATAAATTGCAAAGAGTGTTGGGGATAGGGGCAGCCTTGTCTCACACCACGATTTATAATTCCTTCTTCAGAAAATTGTTATTTAATTTAATCTTTATGGTGTTGTCTTTGTAAATATTTTGTATGTTCTGCCGAAGTAAATTTGGTATATTTCTGTCTTCCAATATATTTAAGAGTTTTGAATCTCTTGACTGTGTCGAATGCTTTTTCACAAATCTATGAAAGCAAAATGTTGTCTCAAGTTGAATTCTCTTCTTTTTTCAAGCAATAGTTTAAACAGAAAATGCTGAATCAATACAGTATCGTCCTTTCCTAAATCCATTTTGACATTCCATAAGGAATTTTTCACTGAAACTTTTTCAATTTCCATTTAAAATGTCTGCATAATTTTGTAGCATGTGTTTAACAAACTGATTCCCCTATAGTTGTCCATTTTTCTCTTGTCTCCTTTCTTGAACAGGGGTATAAACAATGCTTGTGGTATATCTGCATTTTTGAATACATTATTAAAGAAGACACAGTCTTTCATGGAACTGTTGGCCTGCATATTTGTACAATTCAGAATTCAAAGCCATCTGTGCCAGTTGCCTTCCCATTTTTTAATTTCTTTAAACTATTGTTCATTCTTCCAATGATATTATGGAATCTGTCCTCATTATAATTTCGGAAAATTGTATCTTCATAGCTATTGTCAGTCCAAAGACTTTATAATAATTGAAAAAATCTTCTTTTGTTACTACTCCGCAATTAATTTTGGTAGATTCTTTAATATCTTTATTCAAATGTTTTAATATTTTGAAGGCATTAGGTTGGAGCTTATGCAAATCTGATTCTAAATGTGTAACAACATTTAACCATGTTTCCTATGTCTCTCTTTCTTATTTCCCTCTTAACAATAGCTCTACAGCGTTTGAATTCTATTTTCATTTTCTACTTTCTTTGTGTTCAAATATTTTTTATAAGCTGCATTTTTTTCTTCAATCAATTGTTTTATTTGATCATCCCAGATTTTTAGAGTTCTATTCTTCTTTGTTGTATATTTACTTTTCCTAATGTTTCATTAGCTGCATTTTGAATTATCATTTTAATGTTTTTCCATTCTTTCTTCGACATCATTACTTTCTGGAGTTGTAGCCATATATTGCTGAAATTCTTCTCGAATATAACCATTTAATGCTGTCATCATAAATAATTTTACCTTGTACTTTTGTTCTATGCTATGTTGTTGTTTCTTCTTTTTTAACCATCTTGGTGGAAATCTTATTCTTGCTTCTACTAGGTAGTGATCTGAACCAATATCATATCCTCTGTAGGCTCTGACATCGAGAAACAATTTAAAAATCTTATTATTTGCAATGAAATAATCAATGATGATTTTGAGTCCTGACGATGCCAGGTATATTTATGTATGTTTCTATGATTGTAAAAGGTATTCGTTATTTTCAGTTCATTGTAGATAGCAAAATCTGTTAATCTTGTCCCATTCCTATTGCTGGTAGGTTCGCCAAATGTTTCCAATATTATTGTTGACTTGAGCATTGCCCACTCTGGCATTTAAATCTCCTATTATGAGAATGTAATCATTTCTATTAATTTTGCTATAAATTTCTTGTAATATTTTATAAAATTCTTCATTGTCTTCTTCACGGCCTTCCTCTGGTGCATATACACCAAGAACTGTCAAATTACCTCTATTTATTTTCAGTCGAAGCTCTAATATTCTTTTCATTCCAGTAAGTGTAGTGTTGAATTTTATTTCTTATGGTTTTATTAATCCAAATCATTACTCCAGCTTGTCCATGGGTTTTCCTGTCGACACCCGCTATATATTTGTACATAATTTTGTGTTTTTTCGTTCCTTTAAGTTTTTCTTAGTCCTCGTAGTTACTGCAATATCAATGTTTCTATTTTTAAATATCTGTCTAGTTCCTCTTCTTTTTCATGGATGCTTCGGACATTCCAGGTTGCATATCTTACAATATCAGTGTGCCGTTTTCCTTTTAACCATATTTCTTTGCTGTGGGTCGTCATATTTCAATTCCTTCTGGCTTTTTTCGTGTGAGACTTGAATTAGTTTTGAAGTTCCTTAGGACAGGTTACTGGCCCGACGCTAAGTAGTCCAGTGGTAGGGCTGCTACCTTTTAGTCTCTGGACAGACATTAGGATACCGCATTTACTCAGTACCTGATGGAACGGTTATACCGCCGTGACTCGGTCCTCAGAGCCTCGTTTGTGAAAACAGGTTGTACACGAGAAGGTTATATATATAATATATATATATATATATATACATATATATAGTAATTTATGTTAATTTCTAAGATTGGTTGAGAAAACCCTCAATGCTGAGGAAATTCTCAAAATGAATGCAATTTTAGAAAACAAAATTTCTGATTATAAGTCAAGATGGATGCAACATGTTCATCGAATGGAGGAACACAGGATATCCGGCAGGAACAAGACAAGGATGTCCACTCAAAATACTCTTAGATGATATTTCTATGAGGCAAAAACAGGTCAACAAATGACCTAAATTCGTGAATGGACTATGATGATGATGATGATGATGATGATGATGATGATGATGATGATAAAATAAAATATTATGGATCAAATACTGTATATCAAAGTTAAATTTTCTTTGAATTAAATGATTATCCGTATTATCATTTTTATATTGAATGCCTCAAATTACAGCTCATTTCCATTAAAATAAATAGGTATTTGATTATTTGTTACCAAGTTGTTACAAGGATTGAGAAAATTCTTAATATTAATGTCTGTATCACTAATACAGTTGTGTGATATTTTGCTAACATGCTTTGAATTGCGATAAACCATAAAATACCTGTTTCCACTCACGCTGTGTATGTTTAGTATTAAGATGTACTGTATTAATGAGTAATTAGAGTTTTACATCCTAAGGAAAGTGAATTTTAAACTGACCCTACCTATTTACCTCGATACGACGACGGATAGGAAATATGTAAACAAAATATCAACATGTTGATACAATTTAATTAAAACTTAATTCTTTCAATCACTGTAACACAAATAATACATTTTTGGCACCTATTTTATATGTAATATAAAGAACGTTGTCTCTTAGCAACAAACAACACTATGACCAATAAATACAAGTCTATGAATGGATAAATCGATCAATTGATATGATATAAATTAGTATAGAAATAAAATAATGTATCATGAATAATTATATTGAGGATATGTGGGTGGAAAAATATTGTATCAAATTTGCAAGGTAAAGACAATTGACAAATCGCGATCCCCATTTTTGGCTCTTTTAAAATTCTGGTAAAAAATGTGTATTTGATTCGAAATAAAAAAATTGCTCTTTAGACTTAAAGAGAATTAGGATTAATAATGTCTTCATCTCCCTTTTAGCAAAAATAACTCTAAAGCGATTTGATATTTCGTTAAGTCAGTATCAATCAAGTGAACAACAAACTTAGTAAATTAATGTGCACTGTATAATATCATGTCGATCGTGTTGGTCTACCGGTTATGTTCCTCACCTCTAGTCCGAAGGTCATGGGTTCAAACCCGACCGTGGTCGATTAATTTTTAGGATGGAAAAATCCAAGGGAAATGTATTCCGGGAGGGACTTTAAACCATGGAATCCGAGTCTGATGATTTTCAGGCTCGTAAAAGAACCGCAAACTTTGATTAAAAACTAATGTGTCCAAAATTTAATCGATTTTCATACATCCAAGTAATAACTTAGTTGCCTAAATGTCTCAATGACTTCTGTGGGTAAATAAGTTATCTAAAATAGCCTGAGACATATGGGTTTATATGCATACAATAATATGCAGATCAGTACTGGATTATAACAACCCTATAGTAGGCCCCTAATTGATTTTTATTTTCCAGTTCCTGATTGTACCTGATAGATTTAACAATTAATACATACTGACTGTAGGCCTAATATTTTAGTACAGTTGAACAGTATTTTTGCATTACGTTTCTCTTTATTCTGAAGTTTAAACCATTTTTCCCCACATCCGCCATTCTATTGACGATATATTCTGTCATTTTTAACGATTCATTACCCAATACAAGTAAATTCTTGTTTTCACAACCACTGTCCCTTTCAGTTACAATTGCTCCAAAACAGTATTAGAATTACGTCATTTTCTATAAAACTCGTTTAAGTTTTCTTTCTTTAACCAGTTTAACCTCTCACTTTACATACCGCACGCCATCGGCATCACGAGGGGTTATAAACTACAGATCACACACATACAATGACATGGATGGCCACCTCCGAGACAACACAATATGAGGACGAAACACATACATATTAAACGTGGCGGATATGACAATGATGATTAATGTTGCCAAACTGATATTCGGGTTCTCTTTGGGCTTTATAGAGTTTCCTGACATTTGTCTTACTGGTTAGGAAAAAACCTGAAATAAAAACTATCACAGGGGAAATTTGTGCTGACCGGGGATCGAACCCCAGACCCGCTCTTCGTACAAGACAGCGAAGCTACCCGAGATCACAGTGAAAGGCAGTAAATTAAAATGTATAATTATATTATTATATTAAATGGACGTTGATGAGAAATGTAATATAACTGTTATCATAAACTAATGTCACGAGTGACATCGATAATTTCACGAGTCCACGAAGTGATTTGGAAATCAAGAGCGGCATTTGTTAGGACTACTTAACGTAATTTCACGAGTCACGAAGTGATTTGGAAATCAAGAGCGGCATTTGTTAGGACTACTTAACGTAATTTCACGAGTCACGAAGTGATTTGGAAATCAAGAGCGGCATTTGTTAGGACTACTTAACGTAATTTCACGAGTCACGAAGTGATTTGGAAATCAAGAGCGGCATTTGTTAGGACTACTTAACGTAATTTTCACGAGTCACGAAGTGATTTGGAAATCAAGAGCGGCATTTGTTAGGACTACTTAACGTAATTTCACGAGTCACGAAGTGATTTGGAAATCAAGAGCGGCATTTGTTAGGACTACTTAACGTAATTTCACGAGTCACGAAGTGATTTGGAAATCAAGAGCGGCATTTGTTAGGACTACTTAACGAATAAAATTAAGCTTTTTACTAAACAATCATTGTTTAAATATCATTACCAGTATTTTAAAATATTTCTGTAAACGACGATGTTTGAAAACAAATCAGAAATGTGAGGTTATGTTCATTCACTGCAACGTGATCAAATTATTTATTGCCATTAGGATCGAAAATATTGTAAGAATGTATCCTAGTGTAGAATAATAACACATTAAACTTTACATTATCATCAACATTATAGGTTATTAATTTTGTGTTTTTAGTAAACAACTCAGTAAAATCAAGGAATCTGTTCATTATTTGCTGTATTCAATGTGTTTGTTGGAGAAAAATAATGATCTGACATGTTCAGAATATTACAAAGGAGGAGCTTTCTTTATCAAAAAAAGCAAGAGCTGATAAAGAGAAATCGATAAAGAGCGAGACGAAACACGACTGCCATTGGCTGTAAAACAAAATTCATTGAAACGTGATTGATCATTGACTACTATTTGGGGCATGAGTTAAATAGTCATAAGTAATGCCACGAGTGGTTTCCAATTTATCTAGAGGATTGTAAATCAATTTTATAGAGGGTAAGTTTGATTCTGAAAGACAATGTGGACGATTTGAGAGAAGGATATAAAAGTGCAAGTGGAGAATTTTTTATGTAGAAGGTGCTGAAAGTAAACGTGGAGACCAAGATACTTGACTGAAGGCTCCTAACGGAGAATGGGAGCTCCTAAGATGATTCTGATCGTAGAACGTCTTTGGTATTTAATAAAGAGGATCGTCTGGATTTTGGTTTCATTAATCGTAATGTTCAAGTTTAGGAAAAAGAATGGGAAATATTTAGGGAATTTGGGAACATATGGCTTGTTAGATGAGGAGCTAGAAAGGATGATAGGTATCATCGAAGAAGGAAACTGTACAGAAATATGGTCTTATAAATAAATTGCACACGGAAGGAGAGAAAAGACCGCACCCTGGGGGAAACCCGATAACAGCTGCTTGAAGTCAGAATTATTCAGGAACCGACACATAGAATTGTCGGTTACTGAGGTATGTTGATATAATTTAAATTGTACTGAAATATTAAATATATTTAATTTATAGACAAGTACATTAATCCATGTCGTATTTAAGGCTTTGTAGATAAAAAAACTGCCACTTTACCACTTTTCCTGTTGAAACCCGTGATAACTTCGTTAAACAGTCGAGCAAGTAGCAGCGAAGTACTGTGTAGTTTCGTGAAGCCAAAGTGGCGTTTTGGTAGAATTTGTTTTTCAATAACTTCAATTTTGAATGTAGAAAAAACTAGTGTTCCAGTATTTTGGTAGCACTGGTAGCAGTCTGAGTAAGTTTAGTTTAGGTTAGTTTAAGTAAGGTATTGTACAGAATGCTATTGTACAAAAAGTAGTATATTTCTGATATAGAGAAATTTATATATTGTGTCTGTTACACGATTCTATACATGTATTTTGGCAAATCATATTTTATATTCCTTATACACACACACACACACACATATATATATATATATATATATATATAACATTTAATTATAACATCGATAAAGCGTCACTGCTATAAAGTAAAAATAATATTCTCTTTAATTTGCTTACTTGATATAGTCTGCTACTAGATGGCAGTGAAGACAGTGTTCTCGCGACATCTAGTAATAATGGAGAGTATAATATATATATAAGAAAAATAAGTGTTTGAATTGGATTCTCCTGGTAGTGTAATGGATATCACGCTGAGGTACAGACTCAGAGATCCGGGTTCGAATCCCGTCCAGGCATTTATTTTTCTTATCATACCATATATATATATATATATATATATATATATATATATATATATATGTTATAATTAATTTTTTGACATTGAGCAATGCAAGCTTGATATGACATGATCCATCCATTCATAGTAATTCTGCCCGAGGGCAGGTCTTTCATTGCAATCATAGCTTCCCGTTGCTTTCCACACCAGTGAAGGATGACGATGATAATGATAAGGATGTTAGTGTTGGCCAGAAGATTTTCGGGGACCGTTGGGCCCTAGGCTTCCTGACATTTGTCTGACAGGTGAGGCAAAACCCCGAAAAAACCTCACCCAGGAGCCTGTCCCGACCGGGAATCAATCCGGGGCCCGCTGCGTGACAAGGCAGCACGTTACCTCGAGACCACAGCGGTGGGCTATGACACGATAAGAAAAATAAATGCCTGGACGGGATTTGAACCCGGAACTCAGGTGTGGTCCCCCAGCGTGTTATCCATTACACCATCGGACAAATCCAATACAAACATTTTTCTTTCTTATATATATATATATATATATATATATATATAATATATATATGGCTATATTCTCCATTATTACGAGATTTAGCTAGAACTCCGTCTTCACTGCCATCTGGTAGCTAGCTGCTATAATAAGTAAGCAAATTAATGAGAATATTTTGCTTTATGGTAGTACTCTTCATCGATGTTATAATTAAATTTTTGACATTGAGCAAAGCAAGCATGATATCACATGATAAGAAAAATAAATGCCTGGACTGGATTTGAATCCGGAGCTCTGGGTTGATACCTCAGCCTGCTATCCATTAGCCCACCGGACAAATCCAATACAAACATTTATCTTTCTTATATATATATATATATATATATATATATTATTCTCCATTATTACGACATATATCTTTCTTTTATATATATATATATATATATATATATATGTATAAAAATTACTTGTCACGTTGTTTGTCCGCGATGAAATCCTAAACTAATGAACCGATTTTAATAAAATTTTGCACACTGTGTGCAGTTTGGTCCAACTTGAGACTTAGGGAAGTTTATAACTAAATTTATAGTCGCATTATTTTTATTGCAAATTATTTGTTTATTATTTAACAAAGAGTTATAATTATCTGTGAGTTCCATACGATCTAACAGATGGCCGTGAAAGGTGATTGGTCTATTATTTAACCAGGTGGCTGTGCTTTTTGTTGCAACCGCGAATTTCAATTGAATTACAAATATTGATTATTTCATAATTTAAGTGTGTTTGTGTTTATTTTATTTTCAATATATTTTATTAATTATATTAATTTCGTGTGTAAGTATTAGTTTTAAGTAATCTGGTTGAAAGACAGCAACTTAATTTAAATTTAACTGGACCGAGAAGAGACATTGAACAATATGGCGAATCAGTTCTAGAGACCGTGAATGATAAGATAACAAGTGAATTTCCGCAAATTGGTATAGGCCTATGTGACATAAATCTTACATTTAAGAAGAATGTCAATATTATAATAATTGGAAATTATATAAAGATAAATATTCTTCCTTTATTAATGTTCTTATATACAATTAGTGACGTGAGCATTAAAAATGATTTCCCAAATTTAACTGTGAACAGTTTCTCCTTTTAACTTCGAAACTGTGAGAGGCATTGAGTTATATAAAACAATATACTTCAAAACTATTAAATTATTTACATCCACGTCACCTTACAATTTTAAAACTACAGGATGCAAAGTACAATATATTAAAATTAAGAACTATTGTTAATAATGTAATAGCAACACGTTCCTTCTCACTAAAATTTACAACTTACTGTACTCAGACGTAGTATTACAAGTGAGATTGTTTTGTTAGCACGTGTCTGGCAGGGAATTTACAGTACTCAGCAATCTTCGTAGGCTCGTCCACTGGATTGACCGTCAAGGACATTGTTCTAAATCCCTTGCGTGGCCTATATTAGTTGAAACAACAGGAGGCCTTGAAAACAAATATTGATAACATGGCCGCAAGTACGTATTTATTCTTTTATATTGTTTCAAATAAAGTTCAGTTCATTTAAAATGCAGTGATTTGTTTCGTATAATGTATATTAACACTACCTTTTGGATATTTTCTGTATATACATTGCACGTAGTATGCATAAAAGGCAGTGGTTTTACTTCCCGTACGTGGGTTGTAATCTGTAATATTACAGCACAGTTATTTAGGTTGGCAACCCCGAAATGTAGAAAGTTGAACTTTCAATCCTGGTCGCCATTCCTGGTAAGTACGACGAACCGCACTATCTCGCAAAAATAATCACTTTTCAAGAGTCCGAGTGTAAAGAAGTGTTTTAAAATTACCTGGTAATAATAACGTTATATTCTATATTAGTAATTTTATTTTTATTATTATTATTATTATTATTATTATTAAATTAGATAAAGAGGATAAACAAGAAAGTGATATTAAGAACAGAATAAATAAAGATAGAGCAATAACAGCAATGATGAATGGAGTCTTATGGAACAGACATATAACCAGGAAAAATAAGTTACAACTATATAATTCAATAGTGAGAAGACCTGAAGTTTGGAAATTCAACAAAAACTTAGAACAAAAACTTTATGTCGATGGAAATGGACTTCTTGAGGAGAGCAGCAAGATGTTCAAAATTAGACAAAATAAGAAATACTGTCATAAGAGAAAAAATGAATATAGGTTATTCAATAGTAGATTATATACAGTATAAGCAATTAAATTGGTATGGGCACGTACGACGAATGCAAGAAGAAAGATTACCCAGGAAAACATTGGAATGGTGTCCACCTGGAAGAAGGAGGAGAGGATGACCTCGAAACTCGTGAATGCAAGAAATAAGAACTGGAATGAGAGCAAGAGGACTGGATGACATGGATTGGATGGAGAGAGACGAATGGAGAAGAAAAATAAAACTTTAGGCACAGAAAGATGCGTAAACATTAAAATTCTGTATATAAATAAAAATTATTACTATTATTAACATCAATAAAACTAACGCATTCGAATATATTATATAATGGTAATAAACAATAAGAGACAGTTAATGACAAATAATGGAAATTTAAAATGTGGTGAATTCAAATACCTTGGAATAATAATTACAAATAGAAATGAGATGCAGAAATAAATTAAACATAGGCTCAGTTTTGGAAATGTATTGTAGGCCTATTATATATTTCAGGAACTCAGGTCGTCCCAACTCCTTTAAAAAATAATTAAACTCAGAATACATAAAACTGTTATTCTCCCAGTTATATTACATGGATACGATACATGGACTCTTATTTTAAAGGAGGATTAAATATTGGGAGTATCGGCATGTGAGAATAAAGTTTTAAGAAAAATGTTTGGATCAAAGAGAGATGAGCAGACAGGTGAAGGAGAAAACTTTAAAACAGTCATGAACTTTATAGGAAAGCTGATACAATAAGAAGAGTTAAGTCTCCTAGATTGCGATGAGCAGAATATGTGGCACGAATGGGGAATGAAAGTGGGGCATGGAAGTTTCTTGTAGGGTAACCAGAGGGAAAACGTCCAGTTGGTAGAGCAATAATGAGGTCAGGGGATGATTGGACAACATTAGATCAGGTTACGGATGTATGGAGAGCTTAACTCCGCGCGGCAATGAACCCAAGTGTCCGATAGTGTCAGTAAGTCATTAAGCTATAGCAGGTCTAATCCTTGATGCTGAAGATGATGATTATTATTACCATATTTTTATTACTATTATTAGTGACACATTGCTGTATATTACCAATGCCACCACGTTCTCTTTGACATTCCTGGGTTTCATCTCCAGAATTGGCAGAATTGCAACCTACATCTTACGTTGGGGCGCCTTGAAGGCGGAGTTACGTTTTCCCGATGATATGATAGTTGATGAATGTTGTATAATGGATATTGATAGTTAATGACAAGTGAAGAAAATTTTGACTAAAAGTAACTGAGTTCAAATACTTTTAGGAACCATAATTGTAAAAAGAAATTAGATGTACAAAGAAATTAAACATAAGCTCAATTCTGGAAATGTATGACATTATGTAATATAGAGAATTCGTCGTCCCAACTTCTTTAAAAAATTAAACACTGAATATGTGTGTATAATATATATATATATATATATATATATATATATATATATATAAATAACTGTTATTATACTAGTTATACTATAGGCTATGGACGCCAAACCTGGACTCTAACTTTATGTGAAGAGAAAATATTACAAGTACCGGTATTTGAGAATAAGTTGTTCGGAAGATTTTGGACAAAAAGAAATATGATCAGACAGGAGAATGAAGAAAACGAAGTAATAGTTGAGCTGCATTATCTTTATGGGAAGCCAGATATAACAAGAAAATTAAGTCTCATAGACTGCGATGACCAGGACATGTTGGACGAATGGGAGGAATGGCAGACGGTCATGGAAATTCCTTATAGGAAAAACACAGAGAAAATGACCAGTAGATAAACCAGGAATGAGGTGGGAGAATAACATTAGCCATGATTTAAAGGAAGTAGATTATACAGAGGTTGATTGGATAACATTAGCTCAGGTTAAGGATGTATGGAGAACTTATGTCAGCGCCGATATGAAGCTACAGGTTTGATAAAACCAAATAGTTTCTCATTCGTATTAGAATTATATTTTATTTCCTCAGCATTTTCTTCTGCTAATTCCATTCTCTTCATACTTCTCCTGATGTCATCCATCCATTATTTTTGTGGGTTTTCTATTATTCATCTATATTTCAGCATTCCATTCCAAATTCATTTTCGGAATTACATTAATCTTGTCTGAAATCCCGTGATTGGCCCAACATCCAATATTCATTAACTGCTGTACTGTATCCGAGCTAAGTTCCAGTTGTACTGTACACTCCGCCGACAACGTTTATTGGCGGAACCGTGGTGTTACTTTATCCGTCATATGACTGAATTGTGTACGGAAGTGTCAATGATAGAAATATTTTTCTTAGGTTATATCTTATAACTAGGCGAAATAAGCCTGAATACAAGATAAGGTGGTACTAATTTATAATAAGTAACTCGCATTTCTTATTTATTTATTTATGACAAAAATTATATATGAGCACACGTAACCAGACGTTTACATTTCTTCCATGATGTCGATAGATATCCTATATTTCCAATTTCATTCCGTCTATCTACTCAATGCTTTCTTACCTGTAAATTCTCCCCCTACGGAGGGGGGGAAATTCAACCATACTAATTTAGTTGTTCTTGTTTTCGGATAGATGTCAGAGTGATCCGTGGTAGGTTTTCCGCCACATAGTGAAATCTAGGAAACCAATGTAGTACTAGGATGGGAAAATTCGGTAAATTTTGGTTAGACGTATTTTTATTCAAGCTTAAGGATCTTTTACCAGCCATACAAATCTTCACATTGGGATCCCGCGGCTTGAAGTGCCTCCCGGAAGACTTGGATGTTTGCATCGTAAGAAAGTCCATAGACCCCCCTCTACGTTTGAACCCGCGGTCCTCAGTACCAGAGGCAAGCAGCGTAATAACCACTAGTCCACCGCGGTCAATACTTAGCCTATTTAATCTATTACAATTATTGTAGGTCCTATATCTTAAGATTCTCCCACATAACGTATAGAGACATGTGCTAGGTAGGCCTAATATAATTATATATTGTAGATTTTCGTGGATATAAGTATGATTAAGAAAGTTTTCTTGGGTTTTCCGCGTCATGGATTCAAGATTGGCCTCTCTCCACTGATTCAGTGGCGGGAAAACCCAAGAAATCTCTCTTAACCACACACACACACACATATACACACCGCACACACACAGACATGTGTGTGTGTGTGTGTGTGTGCGTGTGTGTGCGTGTGTGTGCGTGTGTGGGCGTGTGTGTGCGTGTGTGTGCGTGTGTGTGCGTGTGTGTGCGTGTGTGTGCGTGTGTGTGTGCGTGTGTGTGTGCGTGTGTGTGTGCGTGTGTGTGCGTGTGTGTGCGTGTGTGTGCGTGTGTGTGCGTGTGTGTGTGTGTGTGTGTGTGTGTGTGTGTGTGTGTGCGTGTGTGTGCGTGTGTGTGCGTGTGTGTGCGTGTGTGTGCGTGTGTGTGCGTGTGTGTGCGTGTGTGTGCGTGTGTTGCGTGTGCGCGCGTGTGTGCGCGTGTTCGCGCGTGTGCGCGCGTGTGCGCGCGTGTGCGTGTGTGTGTGTGTGTGTGTGTGTGTAGGGGATTCAAACATTCCGTACACAACTTCGAGAGTTTGCAGAGGTAAAAAAAACTCTTTTGCTACGTGAAAAAAAAATGACAGATTCTGCGTTTCCCCGCTAGGGGTCTTTGAAGGGTTTGACGCTGGACTTCCATTAGGTCAACGTTCACTATAGTTTTGACTGCTTCGTATGCAACATGTTTATATTGGAGGGTATCATTACTACCAGTAGTGTCCACGTCCCAAGATAAACCCTTAAAAAAATAATTATTTATGCAACATCCACAATAGCCATGTCTGGGAATTTGTGAATCACAAGGCAACTCGTGTATTCTACCATAAATGTGCCGACTGGTATTGTTCACCACCATCTGATAGGGCTGCATCTTCTGACTAACCGACTTTGGTGAAGGAAATTACCTTAACTTTCTTCTTGAAATCATCCAGCGTCAAACCGTACAAAGTCCCCTTTACAGTAAAAAAGAGCTTTGTTTTACTTTCACTACAAACTCTCAAAATTTATATATGGATTTTTTACACACTGTATATATATATAATTTTTATTTTATTAATTTCGAGTATTAGAAAGCGATACACATTTTATTATACGTTTAAATGTAAACAGTTATTCGACCAATGAAAACACAGTCTACACATCAGGTTTGTTTACATTGCTCGTAGGCCTACGACTAAAACTTTGCTCGGATTGATTCAGTCCTACTTTATTCTCTTTTGGTCTTATAAGGTATACTTGAGGGTGTTATGGCCCGGTTGGTGTTTAATGTGAACGAATTACACGAAGCAGCCAGTAGATGGAAGTGGACGGAACTTCAGGACGTTCTGAAAAGTCGATTAGGATGAATGGATGAATGTTAGTCCAAGTAGTCTTGACCGGAAGCCGCCATTTGATACATGAACGCGAAGCTAGAATCTCGGTTGTTCATATTGCTCCTGGTATGTGATATATATTTTCATAGCTAATCACCATTTTAAATTGATTTGATTGTTGATATTGTATCACTTTGTAACGTACAATCTAACAGTGGAGTAATTTGTCGTGTAAAGTAAAAAATGGCGGTGGTTATTACGTATTGTTTATAAAACTACTTAGTTCGTTGTTGTGGCCCAGGCATTGCCTGATGGGCCATATCACCAACACATTTATAATAGATCAAAATAACTGCAATATTAAACAAATTTGCCTACCAATGTGAATGCTGAAAATGAGCCCTCAACACCTCTAAATCTAAACATAAGTCGCCGGGAAATGGATCAGGAAATTCATCAGGGCATAGCTAATTTAGTGACTTCTTCCCCGCACCTAACAGGGTGAAGAATACAATCACTAACAGAAAACCAGCTATCAACTCGCATGGGGTACATTTGAGGAAACAATTGTTTTCAGAGAGCAACACCAAGAAAACAACAGCTAAGATCACCAACATCAGCAAGACGAATAAATGCCAAAGAGCTGAAATAACGGAGGCTCAAGGAAATCCCAAAAATCTACCAATCCGAACTCTCAGATGGTACTGCGCAGTTTGCAAAAAGACCAGGTTAAGGACAGAAGACTGTGTATAATGTGTAATAATTATGTTCATGAGGTATGCATGGGGCTGTCAAAAGAAGATCACGAACCTTTCGTTTGCCCCACTTGGGAATGAAACTTTGTTTCCCATAATTTGACAAATATTTTTGAGTTAATCATTAATATACTGTCTTAAACTGTTCTTATTCATACTGTAAATTACACTGTTTTCCTTGCATATTAATTATATTCCTGAGCAAAATTTAACCAGTGTTTTAAATGGAAAAATAAGTGAGCCATATCACATACATATGTTGGTGTTATGGCCCAAAGGTAAGCTTTAGGGAAACGACTAGTTTAGCAAAATTAACATGCAAGTAAAATAATTACTTTTTTGTAAGAAAGTAAACATATACAAGAATATAATACGAAGAAAACTAAACAAATTCGGGCCAAAATGGCGGCTGCAAAAATTCTCAAACGTTAAGTGGGCCATAACACCCTCAGTTACCTTAGATGTATACGTTTTATATCTCTGGAATAGGAAGCTGGCCCATTGCTAAAATCTCCAACCTGGAGGACCAGTTAATTTTTCATCGAGATTGTCTTCTTCTAGCTTTTAGAGAATCGACAAACTTATAAGACAGCAGCTGTTAGTTTTGGTTCTCTTCGTGTAAAAACGACAACAATAATATAATAATAGTAAATATGAATTTGAATAACAATGATTATTTATTTTGAAATTTACAATGTATATACATTTGTTTGTAGATCTAACCAAAATTATGCAGTGTTTTTTTTATTCAGTATTCCATATTTTTTCAAAGGTCAGTTCGATTTTTAAAATAATATTTTAATATTTCTAACTATCCTTTGACTTATTCTAGAAAACAAACAGAAAATCATATTGTCTGAAGTCTGTAAATATTAGTAGCAAAAAAAATATTAATCATAGGATAAATGAGATATACACAATGTTTTATATCTATACGAGTACACGTGAACATTTGCTGGATATTATGTTTCAAACAACGCAACGTTCTGAAAAATATCTTGATATTAGAGTAGGTTACAGTGATTTGTTACATTTTGTACTTGACATACAAAACACTTTACATTGCAACAAAACAGAAAGGTTTTAACTATGTTGTTATGCATATTTTTAATAAGTAATTACTTTAAAACTATAATTGACTTATGAGTAAATTCGTTAAATTAAAAAGAGAAATTAAAATATAAACTTTACCTATACACGAATTCGATAAATCTGCTTCCTGCACTACTTCTTTTATATTGCGCACCGAATGCCCCTGTTCCTGAGCAAGTCAATGGAAACATTTTACCAAGGAATACATTTTAAATGTTACATATAGTAATTTTCACAGCGATTAGTTTAAACAGAGAAGAGTATAACTAATAAAATATTGACTTTACATATATGTATATAATATACATCTCCAGCACTCTGGTAGCATATAATTTGTGTAGACCAGATATTCTCAGATACTCACAGACTAAGTTTTGGTCCTAACATATTTAATATTATAATTTGTCATTATTAAATATCATATTTAAACTTGAAGTATCTTCTTCACACTGTTTTTTAAATTGTTTTTTGAGTAAACTTTTATAATAACTGGGGAATATAATATATAAGTTGAAAGCAGTTTTTTAAAAATGTCAGATAGGCACACCGTTTTAATAGCAAATATCTGATGTAAAATTTCCTTCTAGATTTTTCTTTTTTCATTTTCATCTTAACCTCCTGCATCTTTTAACTCAGATAATAAATCCAATTTCACAGATCAAACAAATTATATATTAAATAGCACGGGGTATTCTCTAAAGTTTTATTGAAATTGTGGAATTGCTCACCTGCCACCGACGTGGTTACTGTTACATGAAGTTCCGCTAATGCAGCCGCCCAGTGCACAGTGATCCAAATGTCAAAGAACCGGCAAAAATCTTTTGTTTTTTTTTTACTTTTCATTAGAGGGGAAAATGTGTGCAGTTTTCTACAAAATTAGATGTGGTAACAATCTGCCAAAGAAGTTAATTTTTATTCTAATTATAATCTAATAATTATTAGATCTAATTTTCGGGTCATTAAATTAAGCATTATAAAACTAAATTTGTATTCAACCTTTTAGTCAAATTATTAACACTTTTCCTAATAATTATTTTACTGCCACTCACTTCGTATAATTGTGTTAAACAGACTTATGCAATCATAATATAGATCAGAGCCCGAGGGACAGAGGGTCCGAGAAACCAAAAACATTATTATTATTATTATATTTATTATTATTATTATTATTATTATTATTATTATATTATTATTATTATTATTATTATTATTATTATTATTATTATTATTTAGATTAGATCACCACCACCCCCCGGTAATGGATAAGATGTGACCCCGAATTTAATATAACGATTAATAAATACGATTAATTAATAAATTAATGATTGGACTGATTATGAAATATTCAGAAATTATGTGGGGAAATTTGCAAGCGACAGATCCCGGTTAGCAGAAATAAACCTTAATGCGAAGGGGCCATAAATATGTAGCCTGCAATTGGACCAGAAATCCTTAAGCTGGATTTTTTTGCTATCATATTGAAGAAACTTCTAACTCCATTACTTAAAGCTGCGGAAATTCCAAACTGGGTAGACACGCCTCAGTACCCGTGGGAAGGAAATAAAAAAAATGTAGGTATATTTTAATAAGTACGTCCCTAGGGGATATGCAATTTAATTAAAATAGCCAATCCAGATCAGAGTTAGGATGTGGTTACATATGGAAATAAATGGTCCTGACTTCGATACTAAACTCATGAGGACAAACCAACAAGACTTACACTTAATAGTACGTGGAGAGAAGATCTAAATTGTATTCTTTGAAAAATGTTTGGAAATAACAGATACGGGACTTAGTAAAAATCTCCCCGATTTCTAAACCATCAGGATAGCTCGAATCCTCGTAAGTTTGGCATATTGATATCCGTAACAGAACATTTTTATTAATCAAGTGTAAAGTGCACATAAGTGTGTCAACGAAGAGAAATAAAATAATTTAATTATGAACTATTGTCTGCTTTTCACGCAACTTTTCTTCCGGTCCCTATGTAGATAAGTATCACATCGCTTCCATCCTAAAACAAGTGGGAACGGACAGACTACCGAGCTAGGGCAATCAACAATCTACACCAATTAAAATATTGAACACGTGACATTTACCGACACCAAAAGCCCCAACCTCGGGCATAATGCTCTCATCACCGATTCTGATCAATATCCCTATCTATATCTAATATTTATTGAAATACATAATGAAATAAAGAAACCGAGAACACGAGAACCAGACAGCCCGTGAGCTTGAGAGTCCGTCTTACGTCCGACATCCATCAGACTTCCGCGCGCGACTTCCGCCCGACTTACGACCGACTTTCGCCCGACTTCGTCCCGACTTCCGCCCGACTTCCGCCCGACTACCGCCCGACTTCCGCCCGACTACCACCCGACTTCCGCCCGATTACCGCCCGACTTCCGCCCGACTTCCGCCCGACTTCCGCCCGACTTCCGCCCGACATCGCCCGACTTCCGACTCCGCCCCGACTACCGCCCGACTTCCGCCCGACTACCGCCCTACTTCCGGCCGACTACCGCTATACTTCCCCGCCCGACTACCGCCAGACTTCCGCCCGATATCTGCCCGACTTCCGCCCGACTACCGCCCGACTTCCGCCCGACTACCGCCCGACTACCGCCCGACTTACCGCCCGACTACCGCCCGACTTCCGCCCGACTTCCGCCCGACTTCCGCCCGACTTCCGCCCGACTTCCGCCCGACTTCCGCCCGACTTCCGCCCGACTACCGCCCGACTTCCGCCCGACTACCGCCCCGACTTCCGCCCGACTACCACCCTACTTCCGCCCGACTACCGCCAGACTTCCGCCCGACTACCGCCCGACTCCCGCCCCCGACATCCGCCCGACTCCCGCCCGACGTCCGCCCGACCTCCGCCCGACGTCCGCCCCGACCTCGGCCCGACGTCCGCCCGACCTCCGCCCGACGCCCGCCCGACCTCCCGCCCGACGTCCGCCCGACCTCCGCCGGACTCCCGCCCGGCCTCCGCCCGACTTCCGCCCGACTTCCGCCCGACTTCCGCCCGACCTCCGCCCGACGTCCGCCCGACGTCCGCCCGACGTCCGCCCGACTTCGGCCCGACTTCCGCCCGACGTCCGCCCGACGTCCGCCCGACCCTCCGCCCGACGTCCGCCCGACCTCCGCCCGACCTCCGCCCGACCTCCGCCCGACCTCCGCCCCTCCCAGACCTCGGCCAGACTTCGGCCTGACTTCGGCCTGACTTCGGCCTGGCTTCGGCCTGGCTTCGGCCTGGCTTCGGCCTGGCTTCGGCCTGGCTTCGGCCTGGCTTCGGCCTGGCTTCGGCCTGGCTTCGGCCTGGCTTCGGCCTGACTTCGGCCTGACTTCGGCCTGACTTCGGCCTGACTTCGGCCTGACTTCGGCCTGACTTCGGCCTGACTTCGGCCTGGCTTCGGCCTGACTTCGGCCTGGCGTCGGCCTGGCTTCGGCCTGGCTTCGGCCTGACTTCGGCCTGACTTCGGCCTGACTTCGGCCTGACTTCGGCCTGACTTCGGCCTGACTTCGGCTGACTTCGGCCTGACTTCGGCCTGACTTCGGCCTGACTTCGGCCTGACTTCGGCCTGACTTCGGCCTGACTTCCGCCGACTTACACCTGAATTCCGGATATTCGAGAGTCAGCAAGATCATGGAAACAAGTAATAACGAAGACAAGAGGACTGGACGTTATGGGGTGGAAGGATAAAAAAGAATGGAGTAGGAAATTATGAGAATGATGTGTAAACATAAAAAACTGTAAATAAATTTCTAAATTAATTAGCCTATCTGTGATTATGGATTAATATATTTTTCTAAGTTTCTCGAAAATAAGTTGTTTGTTAAAATCTGTCATTAACTAACATATTGCGTGTAACAACTAATTAAAAGTCCTGGCATCATTTATGCGGAACCAGAAATTCGTATACAATTATAATTTTTAATCTCACGCATGTGGATGAATTTGGGAGCCAAATACTATCCCCCAGATATTTACAGATTTCTTTGCATTGTGGATCAGTGTGCAGTTCTTGAATCTTCCTTTCTCACGCCATCCCTAGAATAAGAATAAATTCTTAGTAGTTTTTTAAATATATCAGGTGTTTATGAATAGCTTACATAACAACATATGTTGCTTCCTTTCTGTTTCAAAATTATAAAAAATCTCACATTTTTTACTAAAAAAATTGTGTTTAAAATAAGAAAACTTAAGTAATATCCATCAAATAAAACTAATGTACGCTTACCAAAAAAAAAAAAGAGCGGCTTCAAAACGCAGAGTCCCTGTTATGACCCACTGCGCATTGTAGAAGACCTAAACCTGTTCACGAGGTATCTAATTGTTAAATGTTTAAATACGCTGTATTTAGTTTTAATTGTCATAAATAGTTAGAGATCAATAAAGGAGACACATTTCTAGATATTTACGAGTTTTCGACTTATAGGCCTACAATATTACTCAAATCCGACATTTCGTACAAAGTTCAACTCTCGTAGATAGTGTAAAAATAAACAAGACTACCAGGAATTAGATGTCTATTATCCGACGTGCAAGTATAGATCTTTAAACCAATTATAAAAAAAATAAATATATATGAGATCCAGTGTTCAAATCTCTCGACAATGATGTTTTGTTGTTTTTTTTCCGGCAAAATCATCAAATAAAATTTAATTCCTGACAAGTAATCTACATCCACTTTACACTATATTAGGTAATAAACTCTATTACACTGTTTAGCTACCTGCTAAGTTTGATTGTGTATGCAGTACCACGTTTTAACAATAATGTTATAAATGTGTGTAATAAAATTAATATAGCTTCATATAAATATATATATATATATATATATATGTGTGTGTGTGTGTGAGAGTGTGTGGTTGAGTGTGTGTGAGTGTGTGTGTGTGTGTGTGTGTGTGTGTGTGTGTGTGTGTGTGTGTGTGTGTGGTGTGTGTGTGTGTGTGTGTGTGTGTGTGTGTGGTGTGTGTGTGTGTGTGTGTGTGTGTGTGTGTGTGTGTGTGTGGTGTGTGTGTGCGTGTGTGTGTGTCCTAATAATAGTCCAGTAGATGATAGACAATAATAATAATGATGATAATAATAATAATTTTAATAATAATAATAATTTTAATTATAATTCTAATAATAATAATAAATAATAATAATAATTATAATGAAAGTAATAATAAATACAAGACCGGGAAGTATGGAAGAAAAAAAATTGTACATATTCACTGAGGATACCTGTCCAAATAACAGAAACAATCCTGAAATAAAAAAGTAATACATCCAAATAGGTAGTTCGTTTTTTTCTGTAAGACAGGGCACCACAGAATATAATAGAAAGCATTGTAACAAATAAAAAGATTTAACCAAATCGGGAACCGAACCTGTGACATCTTGCATACGAAGCAAGCCATAAGCACTGAGCTAAGTATTCGTTGGATTGCTCTACAAGAAATAATACTCTTCGTTGGACAATAGGGAAAGTACTGTAGCTCTACTGAGCAAATTAGTTTACTCGTGTGAATCGCGCGTTAAAACTTGAAATGTTGTAGATCAAGAGTCCGCTCATTCTTTTTATTTTGCTAAGTGCACGTAGATGTGATAATGTGTTTGTTTTGTAAGCACTGACTTTATATGTTGTATAATATTTACAGACTTTTGTAATGAGAGGAAATAATGTATATACATTTTACATTAATCTTATTTTGAGCGTATTTTCAAATTCTTAAAATCATACAGATCATATCTTTAACTTCCATTCATTTTTTTAAATAACTGCGTTCGTACAGTTCAGAGAGTAAATCCTTATATGCTGTGTAATATCACTTTCATTATATATTGATTGAAAATTGAAATGAAGAAATAAACGCATTTGTTTATTTTAACTAGATTATTTATGTATAAATATTAAATCGTGCAGTATTTATTTTTTATAATTGTTTACAAAGATTTTAACTGCTATAGTTATTTCTATTTGAAACTTATCTGTAGATTAGCCGTTTTGTAGGTCCCGGAAAGAAATAAAATGCATCGCTCTGGACATGACTCTAAGTTTAACGCGCACTATTACAGTTAAAGGACAATATTGGCAGAATATGTTAGGAAACATTAAACTGAAACAATGGTGCTAAGAAGTGTTAACAGATTGCTTCCTTGAGATGAATGGTTATATGTTAAGTCATGCTTCAGTACCCTCCTCGAGGGAATATATCATTTGGGATGTCCTAGAAAAGATAGACCGAGAATGCTCGTTTGAAAGAAGAAGAGGAAGAAGTAGAAGAAGACGAAAAGGTAGAAGAAGATAATGATATATATATATATATATATGACTCTCAGCTAGTGGTTGGTGATAATCTTGGAGTCGGTGTATAGTCCACAGTATTCTCCTTCTATACCATTACAAATTACTGCATCAACTCAGATGGAAAATTAACAGCCATAAGTGTAGACCTTCAACTACTGTAAGTGAGGCAAAATGTTTAAAAAATGCAGTCTTTTACTCTGATTAAAAGATAGATAAGCAATACTATCTTTGAAACATAAACATTCCTCATGTTCTCTTGTACTCAACATTGAAGCCTTATTCAGAGACAATCCAAAATATCCAGAAAATAAACAAACTTCATTGGATTCCTTTCCGTTGTGGAATACGATGTAATGAAATAACATACACATTAGCAAAGAAAGGCCTCCAATTAATCATACAAGTACGTCAAATCGTTGAAGCTTTAGTCAATAAAAATGTACCAACACTATACAAACATCAGCTTCGGGGGAAAAAATGTAAAACGCTTCATGCAACACACAACTTTGTACCAAAAATGTCAAGGGAAAATCAGTTGCAACGTTTCAATTCGTAACTGTCCATTGTCCTACTTGCAAAACATCTACACCAACTTGACATCTTCCATTCACCTAGTTGTGTTTTGTGTTGTGATAGCGACAGTGTCATGAATAATTAAGTACTGCTTTGATAACCTCCAATTTAATCTGATGGCGAATTATATTGGGAAGTTTACCGAAAAGTGACTTTGCTCTTAAAGTTAGGGTGTTAAATTATATACATTTATAACTTTACTGTGATACTGAATGCAGTATGTTATGCAATAAAAGAAGTAACGTTTTTTGTTTTACCAATAATCTCGATGAATGTTAAAGATAAAATCTGTAATATTAAGAACTGGATATTTTACTATCTTCTAAATATTGTTCTCATATAATGCATACATTATTCCTAACTGGAGTAAAATTGTAAGAAACTAAAACTACATTTATCAGTCATTATTTTAGGTTAGAGATTAGAAATGCTGCAAATTGACCATATTTCATGAGAGAGGATGAAGCATTTCACCAAGTTCTCTTCTTGCACTTCGATTAGGATACTCTCTAAATTGGCGAAGAAGACAGATACAGTAATAACTATTTCTTGAGTGTCCTGCTAGTGTTTACCACAATGTCTTGAACGTATAATTATCTTCTATAATGATCCAATATACTCTACAACATAATAGCACAGTTATAAGCCAATTAAAATAATTGAAAACATTAATAAGCTGCTGTAATTGCAGAATTTATGTAACAAACGAATTGAAAGTAAATTAATTCGTTTCACAATCATTTGGTAATTAAGGTACTTGAGGGTGTTATGGCCCGGTTGATGTTATGGCCCATTGTTTAATGTGAAGAAATTACACGAAGCAGCCAGTAGATGGAAGTGGATGGAACTTCAGGACGTTCTGAAAAGTCGATTAGGATGAATGGAGGAATGTTAGTCCAAGTAGTCTTGACCGGAAGCCGCCATTTGGTACATGAACGCGAAGCTAGAATCTCGGTTGTCATATTTGCTCCCGGTATGTGATATATATTTTCATAGCTAATCACCATTTTAAATTGATTTGATTGTTGATATTGTATCACTTTGTAACGTACAATCTAACATTGGAGTAATTTGTCGTGTAAAGTAAAAATGGCGGTGGTTATTACGTATTGTTTATAAAACTACTCAGTTCGTTGCTATGGCCCAGGCATTGCCTGATGGGCCATATCACCAACACATTTATAATAGATCAAAATAACTGCAATATTAAACAAATTTGCCTACCAATGTGAATACTGAAAATGAGCCCTCAACACCTCTAAATCTAAACATAAGTCGCCGGGAAATGGATCAAGAAATTCATCAGGGCAGAGCTCATTTAGTGACTTCTTCCCCGCACCTAACAGGGTGAAGAATACAATCACTAACAGAAAACCAGCTATCAACTCGCATGGGGTACATTTGAGGAAACAATTGTTTTCAGAGAGCAACACCAAGAAAACAACAGCTAAGATCACCAACATCATCAAGACGAATAAATGCCAAAGAGCTGAAATAACGGAGGCTCAAGGAAATCCCAAAAAATCTACCAATCTAAACTCTCAGATGGTACTGCTCAGTTTGCAAAAAGACCAGGTTAAGGACAGGAGACTGTGTATAATGTGTAATAATTATGTTCATGAGGTATGCATGGGGCTGTCAAAAGAAGATCACGAACCTTTCGTTTGCCCCACTTGGGAATGAATCTTTGTTTCCCATAATTTGACAAATATTTTTTTGAGTTAATCATTAATATACTGTCTTAAACTGTTCTTATTCATACTGTAAATTACACTGTTTTCCTTGCATATTAATTATATTCCTGAGCAAAATTTAACCAGTGTTTTAAATGGAAAAATAAGTGAACCATATCACATACATATGTTGGTGTTATGGCCCAAAGGTAAGCTTTAGGGAAACGACTAGTTTAGCAAATTTAACATGCAAGTAAAATAATTACTTTTTTTTGTAAGAAAGTAAACATATGCAAGAATATAATACGAAGAAAACCAAACAAATTCGGGCCAAAATGGCGGCTGCAAAAATTCTCAAACGTTAAGTGGGCCATAACACTCTCAGTTAACTTATATAGTAGGTACCTCTTTTGAACTAGTTCAATTCAGTGAACTGCAACATAATAAGTATTTATGTTATTCTGGTGACGATTCTTATGAACTATGAAGTTATAATAAGAAGTAATTTCACGAGATGAAGTCATCTTAAAAACTAACAGACTAAAATTCAACCTAATAGCTTATGCTACATAAAAAAGACAAATATCAAGCTAGTACGAGTAATCCCGCGCCGTAACCGAGAGGGAAAGGTAGGATACATTGGTGAAAAGCTACGAGAGTTGCGCTGGTTCTTGTCTGCATGGGAGAAGACTTTTTTCATGGAATTTCGGCCAGTATGGGAGCGGCGCAAACCAAGCATCGTGAGTCATTTGGGTAGCTACAGTAAGTAGCAGTTCCGGGTTGAGAAAATCAGATGAAACAGCTGGAGGACCCAACACGTTGACCACATGTCACCCCTACACTGACTGGATGATTGTCTACATATGTGATGAACATATGTGGATGTGAGGCCAGCAGTCTGATGGTAAACCAAGTGCCCTCTAGGCCTGTCGCGCCATGGAATTGGAGTTAGAATGAGCAATTCTTGTTAGCTTTTGAACTAAATACCGATCTGTTTAAATGTGAATCAAAACTAAGCATATTACGTGTATATAGTAAGAGGAACGGAGTTGCTGGTCATCTTGATATCGTTAACTAAAATCAGCTTGGGCTTCTATGCGAGGTGATGTAACTAACTCACCGGCACTATCGAACCCGTAGATTCATGGAGGCGCAAATATAAAGTCCCCATATAGCCATATCCCTAACTAATATTTTTCAGTCATTCATATGTAATTTTCCTCACTCAAATCGTGGTTAATAATATTCTCACACCTCATTCTTGGCAATACCTACTGTACCCTCCATTTCGTATCTTCTACATATAGTTTCCAATTCCCTCTTTTATTCCCCATCCGTTCTACAAGTCATGCCCTTTGCAATTTACGAGATTTTACTGTTCTGACTTCCCACGTAGGTCATTTAGTTCTCTCTGCTATGAAAAGTCTTCTCCAATCACCTGTCTGTTTGTCTCTACTTGGTCCAAAAGTTTTTACAAAATCTTTATTCTTCCTTCTTCTTCTTCTTCTTCTTCTTCTTCTTCTTCCTTCCTTCCAAGTATTAGGCCAAGGCCTGTTACGATCCTATAGAAAATTTTCCCTCCAGCGTTTCATAGGACTGCCCAGAGATCTTTGTCCTCTTGGTATATAATTATAAACAGCTTTGAGGATCCGATTTGAACTCATTCTTTCAAGATGGTGTTTCCAATTTAGTTAGTACTGTTTAATATCTTCAGAAATTGACATAGACTTCAATTCTTTTAAGATACCGGTGTTCCTTTTCCGATCCCATCTGGTGTAACCCGCTGTTCTGCGCATGAATCTCAGTTCACAAGCCATTATTCTGTTTTCATATTATCTTTTTAGTTTCCATGCTTCACTACCATAAGTCAACACTGGTCTAGCCAAAATGTTATATAAACATCTGGTGTTTTTGTACAAGAGATGGTTTCATAACTTGATTAAGAATTTGCAAACTTTTATTATAAGTAGTAATTTTTTCAGGTATATCCTTTTCATTCCAGATAGAGAGATAATATCCAAGATATTTAAATTGATTAGATCTCTCTAAAATTTTATTCTGGAGGCAGATTTTACTTTGTATGGGGTCCTTCCCAAGAAATGCCATAATTTTAGTTTTGTTAATTGATATTTCCATATTAAATTTGGCACTAACTCACTTATTCTTTAATACACGTAACGTTATCTCCTCCCTGAAAGTCTGTGTTTTGTTTGCATATAATATTATTGGGAGAATAATTGTTGTACAGATTTGCAGTTACGTGTGTCCCTGAAATACGTAGAGATTATCACCTACATAGATTCGAGTAAATAAAGAAAAGCACAGATACAACGTGAGAAGTTATATTACGTAATATTTAGTTATTATTATTGGACATATATAAATCTTATTTCACCTTCAGGTATATTAGGGTTATAGTTTGTGACAAAGTTGTAGTACTTAAATAATTTGATCTAAACCTAAAGTTTTTTATTATTCTTATTTAAAGAATACTACTTTCTGTAAAGGTTTGTACATAACAAACAACTATCCACAAGATTAGCCATCACAGTTGTTCGTGTATCTCTGAAAATCTTAAGGAATCATCTTTATATAACATCTCATTCATACGTCTACAACTCATTGCGTATTACATTGTCTCAGGTTTTATAATTGTTTTATTATATTCACATGCACTCGTTTTCATCTCTCAGTGTTTTAGTTGTAATACGAGTAGTATGTTTTGTCTTCTAGTAGCCTCCAATTGGGAGAAGTTTAATAAAATATTTAAAAATCGATATATATATATATAATATATATATTATATATAACGTGTGTGTGTGTGCGCGTGGCGTGCGTGCGTGCGTTCGTGTGTTATTGTGTGTGTGTGTATGTGTGTGTGTATGTGTGTGTGTATGTGTGTATGTATGTGTGTGTGTATGTGTGTGTGTATGTGTGTGTGTATGTGTGTGTGTATGTGTGTGTGTATGTGTGTGTGTATGTGTGTGTGTATGTGTGTGTGTATGTGTGTGTGTGTGTGTGTGTATGTGTGTGTGTATGTGTGTGTGTATGTGTGTGTGTATGTTGTGTGTGTATGTGTGTGTGTATGTGTGTGTGTATGTGTGTGTGTGTGTGTGTGTGTGTGTGTGTGTGTGTGTGTGTGTGTGTGTGTGTGCGTGCGTGCGTGCGTGCGTGTGTGTGTGTGTGTGTGTGTGTGTGTAATCAAGTAACTAAATCAGCTATATATGTGTGTTTTAAAAAATCTCGGAAATGACTCAAAATTAAATAAGTTCATGTAAAAATAACGTAAATGACACCATATCATCGTTGGATCTCATCTATGATGATTTCAAAAACTGAGTATCTAACAAATATGAAACATGCTAATGAAAAAATAAAAGACGGTAACCGATACTTACAAATCTGTGCTACCTACTAATGTAAATAAACCATCATCATCATCATTCATGCAAGTATTAGGCCATGTGGCCTGTTACCGTCTCAAAGAGGAATTTTCCATCCAGCACTTTTTTGGACGTCCCAGATATCTTATGCCTTGGGACAGTAAAGAAGCATGGCCTTTCGATTTCTATGAGATGGCATTCGTTGAAGATGGGCTTTTCAGTTGTTCTGGTATTTTTGTATAGGTAGAGAATGGGTTCTATATCCAACTCTCCATAATTTCCTCATTTCTTTTATGGTCCCACTTTGTGTAGCCCGCTTTACGGCGCATAAATCGTATCGCATTTGCTTTTATTCGGCTTTCATATATTCTTCCTATTGCCCATACTTCACTACCATTTCATGACACTGGTCTTGCGAGAAACGTATAAACCCGTAATATTGTGTTCTTTTGTATTAAAAATTGTTTCATTATACTGTTAATTAACCCCGTTGTTTTTGTGAAATTTGTGATGTTTTTTGATATATCAACTTCATCTTGAAATGTTAAATTATAACCAAAATAATTAAATTAATTTACACTTTCTAATATGTCATCGTCCAAAACAGTTTGCTAGGTACTTCCCACAAAAGATCATCACTCTAAAACTACCAAACGTAAGTAAATAAAAATGTTTGCTATTAGCTGTGGCTGAAATTTGAATAATCATGTTGGCAAATTTCTATAACTATTAAATATAGTTCATAACTAGTGGTATGTTGCAATATTCATAGATGATCACCTCGCCTTCACCAGTTCAAAAGCGTACCTCTCTTCACAATTACCAATTGTTCTTTAAAATAGATGTGAGAGGTTCTACATATGTAATGCTTTTCAAACAGAAAATTGTACGAAAATAATTACTTAAAGTAACATTATACAGTAGTTTTCTGAAGATGCACACATTTGGTCTGTCAAAAACTGAACTATAATAGAATACCAGGAATAAACATTGGAACTTGTATATTATAATTCACTTTTCCTTTGCATTAAAAACCATCATATGCCATTAAACATTATCCATAATTGTGCTAAGCTACCTAATTTTCTAGCCACTGATTTTGCATCTATATTGGATTTAACCCTTAAATTGACAACGTATCCTATAACATAAAATGGTTTAATTTATTTAATATTTCAATAAAACAATATAAATACAAGTGAGGACAATATATTATACAATATACAGTAATAACTTAGTTTTTCATTATACTGTTCTCGCTGTTGTCTGTAAGTTCCAAATAACTGTCATGATAAATAATTTGTTTCACCAATTTAAGGGTCACTTCATCATTTGATCTGTTCTATTAGTTATAATATTATGCAATAGTTACTTGTTAGTTTTGGATTATGGCACGCATGAAAAATTGGCTTAAATCACTCAAATTATTAAGAACTTTTATAAAACCTTTTACACTTATTTAGTTTACAGAGCTAGAAAATTTTTGGAGTTTTACTTTATGTAATTCATCCTATTTAACCAGTCTAATTATGTAATTCATATTTTAACTTACGACATAA
Organism: Diploptera punctata; assembly: GCA_030220185.1. Taxonomy (NCBI): domain Eukaryota; kingdom Metazoa; phylum Arthropoda; class Insecta; order Blattodea; family Blaberidae; genus Diploptera; species Diploptera punctata. The sequence goes on along the minus strand of JASPKZ010008734.1, from coordinate 119,873 downwards.
TAACATTTCCGTTTTGTCTTCAAACGACTCTGGTTACACACTACTAGATCATAGAAAGATCAAGACACCTTAGAAAAATTACACTTGGAACTTTAGAAAACAAAATTTCTAATTATATAAGTCAAGATGGATGTAACATGTTAATTGAATGGAGGATCATAGGAAACCCAAACAGATGTTAACCTGTCAATCTGTCGGAATAAGACCAGGACGACCACTGGAAATACTTTTGGTTGGTGTTTCTACTGAAGTGGAAACAGATCAACAAACTATCTAAACTCCTTAATTGACTATGATGATGATGAGAAGAAAGATTGTGGATCAAATTCTGTATATCAAAATTCAATTTCCTTTTGGATTAAAATATATTCCAGATATAATTTTATTAGTTGAATGCCTCAAACTGCAATTCATTTCATTTTGAAAAGGCAAATAGGTATTTGATTATTATTTGTTACCAGGTTGTTGTTACATGGATGGAGAAAAGTCTTAATATTTAACGTCAATATTAATAATACAATTACGCGTTATTTGCTAATATGCTGTGACTAGTAATAAATAGGGAAATTATTTTGAGGTGCGGCATCTTTTGAAAAATATAGCTATTTTCATATATATATAAGAAAAATAAGTGTTTGAATTGGATTCGCCTGGTGGTGTAATGGATATCACGCTGAGGTACATACTCATAGTTCCGGGTTCGAATCCCGTCCAGGCATTTATTTTTCTTATCATATCATACCGTATATATATGAATTGGATTCGCCTGGTGGTGTAATGGATATCACACTGAGGTACAGACTCAGAGATCCGGGTTCGAATCCCGTCCAGGCATTTATTTTTCTTATCATACCATATTAAGCTTGCATTGCTCAATGTTAAACATTTAATTATAACATCGATAAAGCGTCACTGCTATAAAGAAAAAATGTTCTCTTTAATTTGCTTACTTGTTATAGTCAGCTACTAGATGGCAGTGAAGACTGAGTTCTCGCGACATCTAGTAATAATGGAGAATATAATACATATATAAGAAAAATGAATGCTTGAATTGGATTCGCCTGGTAGTGTAATGGATATCACGCTGAGGTACAGACACAGAGATCCGGGTTCGAATCCCGTCCAGGCATTTATTTTTCTTATCATACCATATATATATATATATATATGTGTGTGTGTGTGTGTGTGTGTGTGTGTGTTTGTGGTGTATATGTGTGTGTGTGTGTGTGTGTGTGTGTGTGTGTGTGTGTGTGTGTGTCTGTGTGTGTGTGTGTGTGTGTGTCTGTGTGTGTGTGTTGTGTGGGTGTGTGTGTGTTGTGTGTGTGTGTGTGTGTGTGTGGTGTGTGTGTGTGTGTGTGTGTGTGTGTGTGTGTGTGTGTGTGTGTGTGTGTGTGTGTGTGTGATGGAATGATGAATGGCAAAATGAACACAATTTGTTGCACCTTTCTTCACCTTTTCGTGAAGTTACTACATTTCGCCCCTTTTCCCTTCTTGTTTTATACTTCAGCACCTTTTTCCTGAACTCTTCTCTGCGTTTTTAAAAGATTGGACTTAAATGTTTACTTTTTCATGATCAGCTTTTTAAAATCTCAGTCCGAAATTAACAATATTAAATAAATATTAAAATATAATTTGTGTAAACCACCAATTACTTATATACCAGCAACAATGGTCAATCTGCTGCTGTGAAGTCAAATTTAAATTTCAACTGCGTTGTTGCCTAACAGTTTAAAATAAGTTCAGTTAGTACAGTTTTCTATCTACCGACTTGTTGTTGGCTGTGTTTTACTGGTCTGAACCACAACGCATTTTGTTAGTATTACAACTGGGTTTTCACAACAATAACATGGCGAATGTTAAGAAGGATAAGTTGTATGTAATTTCAGAACAATTTATCGAAACTGATGGCATCATTCTTTGATGTTCCATCTGCGAAGTAAATATTGCAATAAACTACAGAACTATGGATTACCTCTTATGGATTCTATAATGAAGAAAATTGGTGCAAAATAATTTGCAAGTGATATCAAATGAGTTCGTGTAAATGGTTTATACCTTAATTCAATTGTTTCAGCAACACCTTTTTAGCACCTTTTTGTATGTATTTTCAGAATATTTTTCCCGCTTTTACGACTAAAATTTGCACCTTAAAGTCCTTTCCCTAGTAATAATCTATACAATACTCGTTTTCTCTCACGCTATGCTATGTTTAGTATTATGTTGATCTGTATTCACGAGTAATTAGAATTTACCACCCAAGGAAGGTAAATTATTAACTACTTACCTCTCTCCTTACGAACTAAATGTTGGTACAATTTTTAAAACTCAACTCTTTGAATTACTTGTATACAAATTCATATATTTTATGTGATTTAAAGAATATCTGTCTCATAGCAACGAACAACAGTATAGCAAATATACTACTCTTCTTCTTCACCCAACATAGGCTTTTGGCCTATAGGCCTGTTATGATCTCACTGATGAATTTTGTATCCAGCGTTTCCTTGGGACGACCCAGAGATCTCTTCCCTGTTGGACAATAATGAATTTACCAATATATAATTATTATATACAATCTCGTGGTATTGATATATATTCCCCTGTCCACCGCTGTGGTCTCGAGGTAGTGTGCTGCCTTGTCCCGTAGCGAGTCTGGGTTCGATTCTCAAGTCGGGACAGACTTAGGGCCCAACGGTCCCCGAAAATCATCCGGCCATCACCATCATCATCATCCTTATTAGTATTATCCTTTACCGGTGTGAAAATCAAGGGAAGCTTCCATATTTATAATCCCCTAGGAAAGTTGCAAAACATAGTATCAAAATGATTGAATTGAAAGACCTGCCCTCGGGCAGAACTACTATGTAAAAAATATATACAAAAAATAGTCAACGGGTTCCAACAGCAAAGCTATCTTGTCAAGACTTGATAATGATAGCATTATTATTGAAACGCGTTGATTATTTTTAAAATTTTGTTTGGTGTTTGGGATTATAATGATCCTATATGTATCAACTATGACAAATAGACTGTAAATGGGTAAGTCGATCCATTAACTTATATAAATTAATATAACATTATATAACATTATATCCATCCACAGTAATTCTGCCCAAAGCAGGTCCTTCACTGCAATCATGGCATTTTCATGCTATGCTTGCAGCTTTACTAGGGAATTGTGTAGGTGTGGTAGCTTTCCGTTGCTTTCCACTCCGGTGAAGGATGATGGTGATGATAATGATAAGGATGATGATGATGGCCATATGATTTCGGGGACCGTTTGGGTCTTAAAGTTTTCCTGACATTTGTCTTACAGGTGAGGAAAAACTCCGACAAAAACCTCACCCAGAAAAACTGCCCCGACCGGGGATCGAACCCGGGCCCGCTGCGTGACAAGGCAGCACGCTACCTCGAGACCACAGCGGTGGACTTATATATATATATATATACATATATATATAAACGAATATATGTATGTCTGTCCTTTACGGACTTCTAAATCGTTCAACCGATCTTCGTGAAAATTTGTATATGGTGATTTTCAGATGGGGCGTGTGATTAGCCGTTATCTATTGTGTGTTAAAATCATTAGGTGTAGGAGTTCACCTGAAACGAAAATCTAAAAATAGCTTTATCGGTCACATTTTCCTATGTTTCATAACGGAACTGAGAATATCCAATTAAAATAAACCAAGCTAGGTACTGTCAAAAAATGAGCGAGATCCTACAATTAGGAACGGAGGTTTTCTTGAAATCCGAAATTAAATCTGCCTGAACTACTGGACCGATTTTGATGAAATGTTTTAGTTGTTTCTGATTTTTTTTAATGCGACCTTGGATGGTTTTAATTCACAAGTGGACCCGGTAGATGGCGCTGCGATCAGGTTATATGATTTTGTTATGTCAAATATGTGCTCATCTGCATTACCGACATATTCTGCGCGACTACAATGCGACGTCATTATGCACGCTTCTTGATCCTCAACAGGTGGCAGTGAGGAGTTTTCTTGCGAAGTTATTAATTAGTGAATTTTACGGTAAAAATGTAACTTATATTTTTATCGTCCTGCCTTGACACGAGAATTGATCGTTCGGACAGGACAAAGTCTGCCGGGTCCGCTAGTATATCATAAATAATTGTATAAGTAGGTAGAGAAACTAGACCATTATAAAAAATTTGGGAAGTACTGACAATTGTCCAGTCTCGATCCCCATTTTTGGCTCTTTCAAAGTTCAGACCAAAAATAATTTTGAATATGATTTAATATATATAATTATATATATATATATATATATATATACTCTTTTGACTTAAAGACAATTTGGATTAAAAATTTCCTCGACTGTGGATAAGGCTGTTACCTACCTTACAGCATAAAAAACTGTAAAGCGGTTTGATATTTCGTTTAGTTAGTAATTGTCAATCAAGTGAACTATAAACCTAGTAAATAAATGTGCACTGTATAATATCATGTTGGTCTAATTGTTGTGTTCCTTACCTCTACTCCGAAGGTCGAAGGCTCTAACCCGAACGTGGTGGATGATTTTAAGATGGAAAAATCCAAGGGAAAAGTTCTCCGGGAGAGACTTTAAGCCGTGGGTCCTGAGTCTGAAGAATTTCAGGCTCGTAAAAGTATTTGATGTATATGACATGTTTGTTATACGTAATGCCACGACGAGTGATTTACAATTTATCTAGAAGATTTGGAAATCATGAGTTGCATTTTTCTCGACTATTTAACAAATAAAATCAAGGTGTTTACTCAGAAATCATTATTTAAATGTAGTTACCGGTATTTTGATACTATTAAATTGTCATCGTCAGAAAGCATTGGATACTTAAAAAAAGAGGCAAAACAAGAAATGGTTTGATGAGGAATGTGCCGACATTGTAAAGAAAAGAAAGCAAGAAAAACTGAAATGGTTACATGAGCCAAGTGAGGTAAATTTGGAGCAATTGGGTAGGGTTAGAGGGGAAATCGTGAGGTTACTAAAGAGTAAAAAAAACAGAATATTTTAGAGAGAAGATCTTTAAATTAATGTCAAAAATAGGAACATTAGAGAATTATATCAGGGAATCAGGATAGAGAAGAAAGGGTTTAGGCTAGAACAAACGTAATTAGGTACGAAAATGGGGATATGATTGCAGATTCCAGGGGTATATTAAATATATGGAAAAATTACTTTAATCAACTACTAAATGTACGTACAGAACAGGCTATTGAAGAGGATAATTTACAGACAGCAGAAATGCTAATCATAGAACCAAGTGCATTAGAGGTTGAAATAGCGATAGAAAAATTGAAGCTGTATAAAGCATCAGGTTCAGATGAGATCCCAGCAGAACTGAAAAAATCAGGGGAAGAAAAATGTATGGACAAGATACGCCAGTTGCTTAATATGATTTGGGATAAAGAAGCTCTTCCATATGAATGGAAAGAATCGATTATCGTAACAATTTACTCATTATTTTGAAATTCGTACAAAATTCTAATAAATATATTAGTAGACAGACTTATTCCTTATATTGATGACATTCTAGGAGATCATCAATGTGGATTTAGAAGAAACAGGTCTACGACAGATCAGACGTTTAGCTTAAGACAGATTTTAGAAAAGAAATGGGAATATAATGGTACTGTATATATCAACTATACGTAGACTTCAAAAGGCATATGATTAATTTAAGAGGGAGAAGTTATACAGTATCCTGCTGTAGTTCGGAATTCTTAAAAAAATAGTTAGGCTTATACGAATGTGTCTAAATGGCACAAATAGTAGAGTGCGTGTTGGCAAACAGTTTTCGAACACTTTTAAAATCCACAATGGGTTGAAGCTAGGAGATGCACTATCTCCTCTACTATTTAATTTTGTACTAGAGCATGCCATCAAATTTTTAGAGGATGAGGAAGGCCTACAAGTCAATGGTATTAATAAGCTGTTAGTTTAAGCTGATGGTGTAGTACTACTGGGCGATAGTGAGGAGATACTAAAGGCCAACACGCACACACTACTAAGTAACACTAAGAATTTAGGACTGGAAGTAAATATCAATAAAACTAAATATATGGTCACACACAGAAATACATTATATAATACGAGTAGAAATGGCCAGCTAATGATAAATGAGGGAAATTTTGAGTAAGTGGCTGAATTCAAATACCTAGGAACAATAATCACAAACAGGAATGAGATGCACAAGGAAATTAAACATAGACTCAATTATGTAAATGCCTATTATTATGCGTTACAGAGACTTTTGACTTCCCAGCTCCTTTCAAAAAACGTTAAACTGAAAATATATAAAACTACTATTCTACCAGTTATATTATATGGGTGCGAAACATGGACTCTTGCTTTAAGGGAGGAAAGGAGATTACGAGTGTTTGAGAATAATGTTCTTAGGAAAATATTTGGACCAAAGAGAGATAAACAGATATGTGAGTGGAGAAGACTGCATAACAGTGAATTACATGGTCCTTATAGGAAGCCAGATATAATGAGAACAGTTAAGTCTGGTAGACTGCGATGGGCAAGACATGTGTCACGAATGGGGAATGAAATACGTGCATGGAAGCTTATTGTAGGAAAACCAGAGGCAAAACGCCCAGTTGGTAGACCAAGAATGAGGTGGGAGAATAACATTAACTATGTTTTGAGAAAAGTAGATTGTACAGTGGATGATTGGAAAACATTGGCTCAGGATAGGGATGTATGGAAAGCTTATGTCCGCGCTGCCATGAACCTACGGGTTCGATAGTGCCGGTGAGTTAGAGTTAGTTAGTTACCGATATTTTAAAATATGTATATATTAATGTAAATGGCGATGTTTGAAAACAAATCAGAAATATGAGGTTATGTATATTCACTGCAATTGACCATATTATTTATTGCTAAATACGATCGCAATATTGTAGGAGTGCACCCTAGTGGAGAAATAATGAAACACGTCAAACTGTATATCATAATCAACTTATAGGTTATTAATTTATTTTTTTTAATAAATAAATCAGTAAAATCAAGGCATCTGTTCATTATTTTCTACATTCAATGTATTTGTTTCAGAAAAAGGGTCTGAGCTGTTCAGAATATTAAAAAGGTGGAGATTTCTTTATCACAAAAGCATGAGCTGATAAAGAGAAATCGATAAACAACGAGGTGAAACAAGACTGTCATTGGTTGTAAAACAAAATTCATTGAAACCTGATTGGTCATTGACTACCATTTGGGGCATGAGCTAAATAGTCTGCATAAATTGATGGATAATAATTTATATTCCTTTATCCACACACACACTCACGCACACACACGTATATATATATATATATATACAAGGTCACCCAGAAAATCATTGGAATGATGTCCACCTGGAAGAGAAGGAAAGGAGGTCGTCGAAACTCGTGCATGCAAGAAATAAGAACTGGAATGGGAATAAGTTGACTGGAGGACATGGAGAGGATGGATAGAGACGAGTGGTCAAGGAATGTAAAACATTTGGCACAGAACGATGTGTAAACATTAAAAATCGATATATATATATATATATATATATATCCATAGTAATTCTGCCCGAGAGCAGGTCTTTCCCTGCAATCATAGCATTTCCATGCTATGTTTTGCAGCTTTATTAGGGAATTATAGGTGTGGTAGCTTCCTGTTGCTTTCCAAACCGGCGAAGGATAATGATGATAATGATGAGGAGGATGATGATGATGGCCGGATGATTTTCGGGGACCGTTGGGCCCTAATCTTCCTGACATTTGTCTTACAGGTGAGGAAAAACCCCGAGAAAACCTCATCCAGGAAGCTTGTCCCGACCGGGGATCGAACCCGGGCCCGCTGCGTGACAGGGCAGCAACCTACCGCGAGACCATAGCGATGGACTTAATAAATAAATAATATATATATATATATATATATATAGTATATATATATATAAACAGAAAGTCCCATGTAATATTTATCCGTATTTCCTTGTTGCCATCAGCTTACTTTTCTCCCTTCTCACTTCTCTTTTGTCGATTGCGCTACAACGTGAACTTATGTATGTATGGGACTATGACCCACTATTCTCGGCGACGCCGGACTACGGTTTTGAACTAATATAATTTGTTCTCGATTATTTTTAAATACCTGGGGAGCTAGGGCTTTAATTTTCATCGGGATGTCATGAATCAACTTACCGACTACAACGAACATAGATTCGACACTGATCTCGGTCCCATTTTTACTTTTTTTTATTTTTCTTCGTCTTAGGAAAACTATACGTAGAAAGTTGGGCTTTAAATTTGGATCGGTTTCGACAGTGGTAATCGGTCCTATTACATTGCTTTTACGATTGTCATATCCCTATGGGTGCTAGGGGTCTCTAACCCCTCAAAATGTAGGTCATGTCCCTTCAGACATTAAAGCATGATTTTTTAAACAAACGTCAAACTTCCGCATTTCTAATTACTCATTTTTTTTCAATTCTACCTGTTTGTTCATTCGGCATTTCAAGTTATCTCTCTCCTGTCATTGGCGTATTGTAACCCACTTCTGAGGTTGGGGCGCCTGGAAGGCGGGGCTACGCTGCCCCAATGATATGATTAGTGATGACGATGGGTAATGATGCGCCAGGAGAGGCCTTAAACCTAAACTTAATTTAATGAGGTGAATATGATATTGTTGATAATGATGGCCAGATGATGTTCGGGGACCGTTTGGGCCTTAAAGTATCCTGAACATTTGTCTTACAGGTGAGGAAAAATCCCCAAAAAGACCTCACCCAGGAAACTTGTCCCGAGCGGGGATCGAACCAGGGCCCGCTGCGTGACAAGGCAGCACGTTACCCTCGAGACCAAAGCGGTGCTGGACTAATTACTCAAATTTGAAATATAAAATCTGCTTCATTTATTGTTCAGTCCATGACGATTTCTACTTATAGTATTTTATTATGATGCCAGTTTTAATATGGAGTTATAAGTTGACTATTATCCAAAGGTTATATCATAATTTTAAAATATATGTTCTATGTAATCACCATTAAAAGTAAATAAAGGATTACATTTTCATTAAATGCTCATTATATCTAGAAGTATAGGAACATCCAAAAGAATTTTTAAGGATTAATTTTTTGCTGCGATAGTGTGTTTTGCACGTACTTACAGCAATGACGACCATGATTGAAAGTTTAACTTCCTACATTTCGGGGTTGCCAACCTAAATAACTATACTGTAATATTACATATTACAAACCTCGTGTGGGAAGTAAAACCGCTGCCCTTTATGTATACTACGTACAATGTATATACAAAAATATATCCAAAAGGCAGTTTTAATATACATATACGAAACAAATCACTGCATTTTAAATGAACTGAACTTCATTTAAAACAATATAAAACAATAAATACGCACTTGCCGCCATTTTATGACTGATTAGTGTCACGATCTGCTGTAGTCTCAACTAATAAACATTGCCCACACTGTTAACGTTAGTCTGTTGTTTATAATGACTGCAAATATTTTCAACAAAGATGCTATTATTTTACTATTATTTATTGTTTTCAAAACACCATCGCGCAAAAAATAATGTACAACGCACGTTTGTGAAGTGTTTTACAGAATCTGGGAAATTAAAAACCTCGATATCGCTCGGTTTTTAAATATTTCCTCTCTTCTGTAAAAACCACTTCCCAACTTCGCATCGTAATATACTATTGCTTTTAAAATAAAACTTAGACATGTCCAACAATAAAACATAAGAAAATTGCAGAACATTCAGAAATAAATCTGAAAAATAACAATTTGTAAAAAAGTACTTCGCGATCCGCCTCCATTAGTTTACTGCACGTTACATGGAATTGATATCTAAAATGCAACGCTGAGCGATGTTCTTTTTTCATTGCACATGAATACAGAACGTGAAATCGTAGAACGCGTTGCGGAGAGCACATACGACGATAAGTTTACAAAAAGTGTGTTATTTATATAGTTGAGTTTACATGAGGGCAGATTACTTTACAGGAGTGTGTCATTTATTTAGTTAGATTTAGATGAATGCAAGTTAGTTACATGAATGAAATGCAATATGCATTTTATTTCGTTAAGTTCAATGCATTAATTTAATAATAAACCGCTGCTCATTTTCGATCAGTACGTACGATGACGTATCGATTATTATCGAAAATTGATTCAATCAACAGACAATTATTAAAATTCGTCGAAATGTTGAATTGAATTTTCTTAAATATCAATTTCTTTGTGTGTAATTTTGGAAACATTGCACTGAAAATGTATTAAAATAAATATTTATTCTATTTCGCCTTTCCACTGAAAAAAAAAATGTAACCATGCTTCCGCGTTTTCATTTATTATCACCTCACTATAGATGGTTATCCATTTATATAAAATCGCGTGCCGCGACTACTTGACAATGATTAACAAGTGGAATCATTACAGTGGCGCGTAGTCGGGCATTTTTATATATTAATTATAAATAACAGCTGCGTGGAAACAAAGCGAGCCGCTGGACAACCATTATAGTGAGGCAATAATACCGGATGTTAAAGGAGATACTTTTTTATCGTCATAGAACTCGAAATATCCTATACAGCAGTTTGTAACTTTTAAAACACTTTTACGTGTTTTTTATCCCCGAGTTTTCCCGATTTTTATGTAGGTTCACTTTTTTAATCAGTTTCGGATATATTTTTAACAACATTTAACATAAATCTCGCCAATTTAAGTACTTTTATTATTGAATTCATAAAAATTACGAAGTTATATTACAGTTTGTAAAGAATCCTACCTTGAGAAACCAGTAAAGTGCAGTTGCTTTGGATTTCAGGGTCAAAACCAAGTACTTTACAGCACCGTTTTTTTATGTGATTAACTTCCTTGTACAAAGGCATTCTACATAACAAAGGAATAGAATCTAACATCCACACAAATTAAATTTTAATATAATTATGTATAATTTTTTTAATATAATAAAATTAAAGTAGGAATGGTTGAGCATTCCTTTACTTTTTTTCATTATACTCTCTTTTAAGAGTTTTGAAAAATCTTACCTTTTTGGTGCATTTTTAATAATGTTTCCCTTCTAAACCTGGACCCTATTATAATATATTTTCCTTTCCATTAATGCAGTTCTTGCAATATTGTTACGGAATACAATTCCGTCTTTAAAAGTAATTACAGAACATACCGAACATGCGTTTTGTGAAATAATTATTCCCCTAACAAATTTGTTACTATAGTTTATGTAGTAATTATTATGCAACAATTTGTTACTATAGATATCGTAACAATCTGGCTAGCATTAATATTAGTCTTAGGAAAACAATGGCATTAGGGAACTTTGGGGCCTTTAAGAGGAAAGAATAACACCAGTCTACAAAATCAAACTTTTTTAAATCATTAAATCATTAGAAATAAAAATATTACAGGAATGGTCAAAGAAATGTAAACCAAATGGATTAAAATTAAATGAGAACAAATACATACATAACTTGTAAATTGTGTCTTAGTACAATTAGTCAATTAGTACAATTTAGTCAAACTTTAGGGTGTTATCGATGTTATGCATATGGTGTCCAGTGTGAACTACATGTTTTGCGTAACTTGATTTTCCTCCATTATAAATGAAAATCAAGTTACGCAAAACATGTAATTCAGGCTGGACACCATATGCATAACATCGATAACACCCTCACAATAGTACATAGAGAAAACATTCCAACGAGAATAAATATACTGGAGGAAATCGCAATCCTAAGAGAAATCAACAACAACCTGATTTTCAATGAATACACACCCAGTCCACACAATCCTCTGTATAAAATTCTCACAACCAAGTCAGTGCTTCCACAAGGGTCAACAAGTACGGACCTAATGCATTCTGCTGATGATGGGACTAGTCCCGAAAGGCCTACAGAGTTTTAAAACAACTTAAGTTGAGATGACGGACGTACATGGTAACTATTTTATAGTTTTTAACCGTACATTATATTACTGTGAACTAATACCTCAACGGACACTTACCATGAATTTTACTTACGAGAGTTCAGATAGAAATCTATAAAAGTAATAAAAGCAGATTAAAATGGTATTTCTTTGATTGAATTGATTGTTTTAAAAAACTATTTTCTCTTGTAATTAATTTATAATAGAGCAATTCCACATGTGACTCAATGCTACTTACAGTATACACTGCAGCAGAGTGATTGTGTAAATAATTGATTAATATGATTGTTGTTCTCTACGTGATATATGATAGAGGAAAAGTGTATTATTAAGACACAATCTCTGAAGAAAAATAATGCTATTTATTATCGATCAAAGTATGCATGACTGACTGACATAAATATCAACTCATCATGCTGCTTAACATGGTCATTTACATCGTTTTCTGAAATCTCATTCCTAATTCGATTTTCCAAAATACAGTTTGGAGGACACATTTCAAGTTACATTTTAAATAAAAATAGAACCCTTAATCACAATTAATACCTGAGGTATGACCTAATATGTTATGAGTGACTGACTGACATATCTGATTTTTACTTCGAATTTAAAAATACAACTATTACACCAATATAACACAATAATTGAAACTAGTTAAACAGCTGCGGTAACAGAGATTAATAAAGAACTACAAATACTTTATCAATTCTATGAAAAATGATATATTCTAAAGTAAAAATTTATATCAATAATGTAATTAAATTAACTCGCTAACCATCTATCGTTTTAATGACGCAAGATAACAAAAATATTAAATAGTTGTTAATAAAAGGTATTCTGTATGATTAGAAAGACCTATTTATTTTTTTATTATATAAAACATTCCTCATTAGAGGAATGCCTCAAGGACAAAGTGATACAGACAATTAATTTTTTTAAATAGATGAAATACATTTTGTAAATACATTTAAAACAATTCAACTAGTAGGCCTTATTGAGGTATACATACTATAAAGTAGTAATTTTGTAAATATGGTTTCTTAAAATTGAAATTGATCCTCTAATGGCAGCGATGGCAATTTTAGGAAGATACACTCTGTCCAAATCTAAGGAATTCCAAAATTTGGCTAAAAATCCTGGGATAGTACCTCTTGCCCCGATCATCAATCCTGTGACAGTTATACTATCTAGTTGGTATTTATCTTTGTAATAGTCAATTGTTATATAAGTATATGTAGTAACCTGATACGAGATTTAATATTTCTGATTTTTAGATTGAACCACTGAAATAAAATATACTGACATGGACTTCACAACATGCATTCTTACCTCTCACCTATAATGTCACAAATAAGAAAGAATACAGTCCCTATACATATTCTCATTAAGTTAGTTATCAATGCCCTTGCTGTTTCAAAATAAAATATTAAAAATCACACGATATAGCTCACCAATAGTAATATCTGTTTTTAAACGGAACTATTAAAACAAAACTCATTAGTCTTACAGCACAATGTCCTGGCGACTCACTTTATAAAATCTACAGAAATTTCAGAATCGCTTACTAAGGATTATTTTAGTCCCGCTAATAAAGATATAATGTTTCCTTTTACTCACTGTAGCTGAGCGGTTTGAAGCAAGGTGACTTCGTGGAGAATCATCATGGGGGAAGAAATTTTCTCATGGAATTTCGATCACAATGGGATAGGTGCCCTCCTAGCTTCATGAAGAATTTAGGAAGCTGCAATAATTAGCGGCTCCAGGTCGATAAAACCAGCCATGACGGTTGGAGAATCCAACATGATGACTTCATGTTACCCCTATATTGGGTACATGATCGTCTACCTCTGTGATTAACATATTTGAATGTGAGATCAGCAGCCGGCTGATAGGCCAATGTCTTTTTAGTTCTGTCGCGCAGTGGAGTGTTTATTTACACACAAAACTTGTGAATTTTTGGGCTGATTGTTCGTTCAATAATTGTGCATTCTCTGTAACATGCGGATCCAACACTTTCTTGTTGTGAACTCCATGATTTAACGGTATAGCTCTAAATTGTTCAAATCTTTCTCTAGAAATTCCTTTCCTACCTAATTTTGTTACACACAAACAGTTAGGCCTATCTGGTTGAATTTACTGCACACAGTATAACAGAATTGTGTAACACTTTGCATCTTCTTCCCCGATTTTCCAGACATCCGTGCCATCCTTTTTACTTGACCGCCAGTCAAATCTATAACCCCCTTTCCATGGTATGTTTAAAAGAAGTTGTAATCTATGTTCAATACAAATATGCAAATAAGCAGTGTCACATTGCTCAATAAATAGGCCTACTTCTGTTTAATGTACCTGCTGCTCAATCTGAAATTCATTTTATCGCCTCAAGGTTTGGAAAAAATTCCAATTGTTCGGAAAACACTTACCGTAAGCAAACATCTACAGCACATATACTGACACTAGAGAAAACGATCACTTCTGAACTTCCCTGTCACCTTCCGATTAAACCAGGAAACAGCATTTGAGATCTGCTAATTGCTCCAATTAATCTGGATCTCATTTTCCTCTTTGTAGGTATAATGTTCTGAGAAATCAATATGTATGATTCTTCATTTACTGCAACATTTTTTTCTGATAATTTTTAAATACTTCCTCCGACTGCCTTTTAGGTCAATTTGACACAGAAGAAGGGTCAGTAATTGTTTTATGTTGTGCCGTGATGACGAAAAACATACTGCGTGACGTAATATTTTACCCTCTGTGATGGTGAAATACTATATTCGGTGCTCTTTTCCTCTCCTTTTCTTATCCCTTCCTTTTCCCCTCCTTACGTCATCGGCGCGATTAGATGTGCGCCGAGACTAATGTCCGAGACGCGAAGTCAAGTATCTTTTACAGTCGAAGTAAAGTTTGGTTCCAGGAAGCCGGGGATCAAGGTAAGGATCCCTGGCCGAGGACTGTTTATTTTGAGTTCAAGAAGAAGCCATTAGAAGAGCGTTATTAATTTGGAATGAATGAAGACACTAAGTATGATAGTAAAGTATGTAAGCATTTCTCATCTAAACGTTTGTTGTGTTTCATTGATGACTGTTCATTATTATTTTCTGTTCTTTGTGTTTATATTCAACAATTATTTAAAAATGACAGCTAATTGTATTGTTTATTTTTATACAATATTAATTACAGATATTTTAGTTAAAATATCGGCTCAACTGCACTTCTACTAGCGCTTGATTTTTCAGTTGTAAACTATAGCTCTTCTTCTGTATTTACTAACATTATTTAATACTTTAAACTTTTTCAAACAATTTTTATAACATTATTAGACAATTTTTATAGTATTTATTTAAATATGCAAATCACTATATTATGACACTGTTAGACAATATTGTGATGCTAACTGATATTTTCTCCACAGATTATATCACTTAATCTATGATTTTTCTATCGCTTTTTTGGGTTATCGCTGGTTGGATCAGCGTTAGGGAGTGATAAGTAAGTGTACACCCATTTTTAATAAACGTTTGGTAATGTTAATGTTATTAATATATTTTTTTAAACATAGATTTGTAGATTTATTGCAAACGTTGGTCATTTAAATTTCATAGCGACGGAGAGTAATCGAGGATGATAATCGATATGTGGTTCAATTGTGGGTTATCAGTGGCTCTATAAACTCTGGCGCATGCGCACTGTTGTTCTGTAGGACTTTGTAAATAATTCACGCTAGTTTAAGTGCAGTTTTTCCAAAATATCTTAATGTCTTGTCTTTACGATTTGCTTAGCTGTACTAACGTATACTTAACCTGAGATTTGCGTGCTATAGAGCATGTTCCTATTCCTTTCATGATCAGTTATTTATATCAAAAGCTAAAGAGAAATTGGCTGTAACTCAAAGTATTCATGCTGAATGATATTGCACAAGTGGTCTATTTCAAGAAAGATGAAATGTGTCAAAAGCTATATATGATATTTATAAGGATAATTACATCCAAGTTAAGATTGAAAATAAAATCTCGGAATGCAGACCAATTAATCAAGGAGTTAGACAAGGATGTGGTTTTTACCAATGCTCTTCATAATATACATGAACTCAATTACTAAAGAATGGAGATTACAACCACATGGCAGTATACCACATAATATATTATATAATTTAGACACCCTATTATTTGCAGATGGCATTGTGTTTGTAGCGAATTCAGAAGATGAACTACAACGTTCAGTCCAGTCTTTTCACCGAATTGCAATAAACTACAACATGGATATCTCAACAGAAAAATATAAAGTCATGGCTTTCCTAGGAAAAGACCCAGTTCGCAGTAAAATTGTTATTAATAAAATATTAGAATAAACCAACACATTTAACTATCTCGGATATCAAGTTACATACGAAGAGGAAACAGATTTTAGTCAAACAATTATAAAATTTAACAGAGTAACAGGAATTATAAATAATATTTTGAAGCCAAACACAGTACAGCAACACACACGAACTAAAATTTATAAAACACTGGCCAGACCCATATTATGTTACGGCAGTGAGACCTGGACAATTCGCAGTGTAGATGAACAAAGACTAACTGCGGCAGAAATGAAATTTATGAGACGTACTGCAGGTTACTCAAGAACAGACCATAAAAGGAATTCTGAGATTCTCAAAGAATTACAAACAGAATCAGTCATGGAATATGTACAAAAATACAGAAACAACTGGAAATCTCATTTAGTACACAATTGATCTTCTTGGTGATACAATATTAAAATATATATACAGTCAATATGCCCATTTCACCAATAAATGTATTTATTGGTGAAATGGGCATATTGACTGTATATATATTTTAGGAAATCTCATGTAAGAAGAATGAGCAGAACAAGAATACCACGTCAGATCTTAAAATACCAGCCACCAGGCAAGAGATCTGTGGGCAGATCCTTCAAACGTTGGCTTGAGACCGTAACAGACCACTAGGTCTATCACATGAAAGGAAGAAGAAGAAGAATACGTAGAAGAAGAAGACGTAGAAGAAGAAGAAGAATACGTAGAAGAAGAAGAATACGTAGAAGAAGAAGAATACGTAGAAGAAGAAGACTACGTAGAAGAAGAAGACTACGTAGAAGAAGAAGACTACGTAGAAGAAGAAGACTACGTAGAAGAAGAAGACTACGTAGAAGAAGAAGACTACGTAGAAGAAGAAGACTACGTAGAAGAAGAAGACTACGTAGAAGAAGAAGACTACGTAGAAGAAGAAGACTACGTAGAAGAAGAAGACTACGTAGAAGAAGAAGACTACGTAGAAGAAGAAGACTACGTAGAAGAAGAAGACTACGTAGAAGAAGAAGACTACGTAGAAGAAGAAGAATACGTAGAAGAAGAAGAATACGTAGAAGAAGAAGACTACGTAGAAGAAGAAGACTACGTAGAAGAAGAAGACTACGTAGAAGAAGAAGACTACGTAGAAGAAGAAGAAGACTACGCAGAAGAAGAAGAAGACTACGCAGAAGAAGAAGAAGACTACGCAGAAGAAGAAGAAGACTACGCAGAAGAAGAAGAAGACTACGCAGAAGAAGAAGAAGACTACGCAGAAGAAGAAGAAGACTACGCAGAAGAAGAAGAAGACTACGCAGAAGAAGAAGAAGACTACGCAGAAGAAGAAGAAGACTACGCAGAAGAAGAAGAAGACTACGCAGAAGAAGAAGAAGACTACGCAGAAGAAGAAGAAGACTACGCAGAGAAGAAGAAGAAGACTACGCAGAAGAAGAAGACTACGCAGAAGAAGAAGAAGACTACGCAGAGAGAAGAAGAAGACTACGCAGAAGAAGAAGAAGACTACGCAGAAGAAGAAGAAGACTACGCAGAAGAAGAAGAAGACTACGCAGAAGAAGAAGAAGACTACGCAGAAGAAGAAGAAGACTACGCAGAAGAAGAAGAAGACTACGCAGAAGAAGAAGAAGACTACGCAGAAGAAGAAGAAGACTACGCAGAAGAAGAAGAAGACTACGCAGAAGAAGAAGAAGACTACGCAGAAGAAGAAGAAGACTACGCAGAGAGAAGAAGAGACTACGCAGAAGAAGAAGAAGACTACGCAGAAGAAGAAGAAGACTACGCAGAAGAAGAAGAAGACTACGCAGAAGAAGAAGAAGACTACGCAGAAGAAGAAGAAGAAGACTACGCAGAAGAAGAAGAAGACTACGCAGAAGAAGAAGAAGAAGACTACGCAGAAGAAGAAGAAGACTACGCAGAAGAAGAAGAAGACTACGCAGAAGAAGAAGAAGACTACGCAGAAGAAGAAGAAAGACTACGCAGAAGAAGAAGAAGACTACTACGCAGAAGAAGAAGAAGACTACGCAGAAGAGAAGAAGACTACGCAGAAGAAGAAGAAGACTACGCAGAAGAAGAAGAAGACTACGCAGAAGAAGAAGAAGACTACGCAGAAGAAGAAGAAGACTACGCAGAAGAAGAAGAAGACTACGCAGAAGAAGAAGAAGACTACGCAGAAGAAGAAGAAGACTACGCAGAAGAAGAAGAAGACTACGCAGAAGAAGAAGAAGACTACGCAGAAGAAGAAGAAGACTACGCAGAAGAAGAAGAAGACTATACGCAGAAGAAGAAGAAGACTACGCAGAAGAAGAAGAAGACTACAGCAGAAGAAGAAGAAGACTACGCAGAAGAAGAAGAAGACTACGCAGAAGAAGAAGAAGACTACGCAGAAGAAGAAGAAGACTACTACGCAGAAGAAGAAGAAGACTACGAAGAAGAAGGACTACGCAGAAGAAGAAGAAGACTACGCAGAAGAAGAAGAAGACTACGCAGAAGAAGAAGAAGACTACGCAGAAGAAGAAGAAGACTACGCAGAAGAAGAAGAAGAAGACTACGCAGAAGAAGAAGAAGACTACGCAGAAGAAGAAGAAGAAGAAGACTACGCAGAAGAAGAAGAAGAAGACTACGCAGAAGAAGAAGAAGACGACGCAGAAGAAGAAGAAGACTACGCAGAAGAAGAAGAAGACTACGCAGAAGAAGAAGAAGACTACGCAGAAGAAGAAGAAGACTACGCAGAAGAAGAAGAAGACTACGCAGAAGAAGAAGAAGACTACGCAGAAGAAGAAGAAGAAGACTACGCAGAAGAAGAAGTAGAAGACGCAGAAGAAGAAGAAGAAGACGCAGAAGAAGAAGAAGTAGAATACGTAGAAGAAGAAGAATACGTAGAAGAAGAAGACGTAGATGATGAAGAAGAAGCTGAAGAAATATGTCTGTATTTCCGCGGTGCAATGTAACAGCTGAGTTAAGCCGTCCACCAGATTTCCTAAACCATGTTTGTTAGTCCTCAGCGGAGTGCGGCAAGAACTGAATGTTCGTAGATATTAGCAGTATAAACGAGAAATCAAAAGTCAGTCATTCAGTGGGAAAAATAACGACTTTACAAGAAATTGTAATTTATATTTTTTGTTAGTTTTAACTGCGATGGGCAAGATATTTAAAACGAACGGGGAATGAAAGAGACGCATAGAAGCTTCTTGTAGAAATATCGGAAGGAAAACGCCCAGTTGGTAGACCAAGAATGGAATAGGAGAATAACATTAACCATGATTTAATGGAAGTAGATTATACAGGGAATGATTGCAAAACTTAGCTCAGGATAGGGATGTACCGAGAGCTTATATCCACACCGATATGTGAACTTACGGGTTCGATGAAGGCAATTAGTTTATCATTCGTATTACGATTACATCTTATTACTTTCGCATTTTCTTCTGCTGATTTCATTCTCTTCATACTTCTCCTGATGCCATCCATCCATTATTGTGGGGTTCCTATTCTCCTTCTCGTTTCAGCGTTCCATTCCAAATTCATTTTCGGAATTACATTAATCTTGTCTGAAATCCCTGATTGTCCCAACATTCAATATTCATTAACTGCTATATT
>JASPKZ010008734.1:30000-95000 GCA_030220185.1 Diploptera punctata | reverse complement strand
CTTCCGCCAGACTTCCGCCAGACTTCCGCCAGACTTCCGCCAGACTTCCGCCAGACTTCCGCCAGACTTCCGCCAGACTTCCGCCAGACTTCCGCCAGACTTCCGCCAGACTTCCGCCAGACTTCCGCCAGACTTCCGCCAGACTTCCGCCAGACTTCCGCCAGACTTCCGCCAGACTTCCGCCAGACTTCCGCCAGACTTCCGCCAGACTTCCGCCAGACTTCCGCCAGACTTCCGCCAGACTTCCGCCAGACTTCCGCCAGACTTCCGCCAGACTTCCGCCAGACTTCCGCCAGACTTCCGCCAGACTTCCGCCAGACTTCCGCCAGACTTCCGCCAGACTTCCGCCAGACTTCCGCCAGACTTCCGCCAGACTTCCGCCAGACTTCCGCCAGACTTCCGCCAGACTTCCGCCAGACTTCCGCCAGACTTCCGCCAGACTTCCGCCAGACTTCCGCCAGACTTCCGCCAGACTTCCGCCAGACTTCCGCCAGACTTCCGCCAGACTTCCGCCAGACTTCCGCCAGACTTCCGCCAGACTTCCGCAGACTTCCGCCAGACTTCCGCCAGACTTCCGCCAGACTTCCGCCAGACTTCCGCCAGACTTCCGCCAGACTTCCGCCAGACTTCCGCCAGACTTCCGCCAGACTTCCGCCAGACTTCCGCCAGACTTCCGCCAGACTTCCGCCAGACTTCCGCCAGACTTCCGCCAGACTTCCGCCAGACTTCCGCCAGACTTCCGCCAGACTTCCGCCAGACTTCCGCCAGACTTCCGCCAGACTTCCGCCAGACTTCCGCCAGACTTCCGCCAGACTTCCGCCAGACTTCCGCCAGACTTCCGCCAGACTTCCGCCAGACTTCCGCCAGACTTCCGCCAGACTTCCGCCAGACTTCCGCCAGACTTCCGCCAGACTTCCGCCAGACTTCCGCCAGACTTCCGCCAGACTTCCGCCAGACTTCCGCCAGACTTCCGCCAGACTTCCGCCAGACTTCCGCCAGACTTCCGCCAGACTTCCGCCAGACTTCCGCCAGACTTCCGCCAGACTTCCGCCAGACTTCCGCCAGACTTCCGCCAGACTTCCGCCAGACTTCCGCCAGACTTCCGCCAGACTTCCGCCAGACTTCCGCCAGACTTCCGCCAGACTTCCGCCAGACTTCCGCCAGACTTCCGCCAGACTTCCGCCAGACTTCCGCCAGACTTCCGCCAGACTTCCGCCAGACTTCCGCCAGACTTCCGCCAGACTTCCGCCAGACTTCCGCCAGACTTCCGCCAGACTTCCGCCAGACTTCCGCCAGACTTCCGCCAGACTTCCGCCAGACTTCCGCCAGACTTCCGCCAGACTTCCGCCAGACTTCCGCCAGACTTCCGCCAGACTTTGAGGGTCATCAAGATCAAGGAAACAAATAATAATGAGAACAAGGGGGCTGGACGATATGGGGTGGAAGGATAAATAGGAATGGTGATGGAAAGTAAAACTCTAATCAGGGAAAGATGTGTAATATTAAACGTCTCTCAATAAATATATAACTAATAGTAATAATTATTTTTCTAAATTAATTCTTCTATCTGTGATTATGGATTAATATATTTTTCTAAGTTTCTCGCAAATAAGTTGTTTGTTAAAATCTGACATTAACTAATATATTGCGTGTAACAACTAATTAAAAGTCCACGCATCAATTATGTGGAGCCAGATATTCGTATGAACAAGAGTACAGTGAAATCATTTGGGTATGATGTAGATAAGTTTAAAAATGCTGAGATTGAGAGGAAATATAGAGAGAAAATTGATGAAAGATTAGAAACGAGGGACTGGAAGAATGTTCGAATAAATATGAAAACATAATACATGGAGCTGCCATGGAGGTTGTTTGGAAACGAACGGAAGAAGAGAAGTGATTGGTACTATGCAGAGTGCGAGCAAATAACGAAATAGAAGAATATAGCATATACTGTAGAAAGATGGTGAAAGGACATTTTACGAGAATGCCTGAAAGGGAATACAAGGAAATAAGGAAACAACAAAAGAAAATACACAGGACAAAAGAAATGAGAATACTTCAAAGCGCAAATACAACAGGTAGAACAACATCATCAGATCCAAGAAATTAGAAAGTTCTACCAAACTGTCAATAACATGAGGAAAGGATATCAACCTAAAAATAATAGCATGCAGAAACAAATAGGAGATATGATCATGGAGAGAACAGAAGTACTGTCCAGATGGAAAGAGCATTATGAAGAGTTGCTGGGATCTTTGCCTTCAATGGATTCGGATAATAACAATGGGAAGAGAAATGTACTGAGACACATAGATACAGAAACTTAATATATGGGAACTGATCATGGAAATGAAGAAGACTCTTTACCGACAAATGAAGAGACTGAAGAAGCAATAAAGTGATTGAACAATAATAGATCCCCTTGATCTGACAACATACCTGGGAAATGCATTAAAATGGGAGGTATAAATCTAACAAAACAGGTTTACAGAATTATAAACTTTGTATGGCAAGTGAAAATGATGCCTAATGAATGGAAAAATGCCCTATTTTTAAAAAGGGGGATATGTATAGTTCCGAAAACTGTAGGGGAATATCACTCTTGAACACAAACTATAAGATATTTTCAAGAATATTATGTGAAAGGCTGAAGCCCTATATGGAAAATATTATAGAACAGTACCAATGTGGGTTCAAAGGGAACAAATCTACAACTGACCAAATACACTCAGTTCGTCAAATATCGGAGAAAACAATGGAATATAACATCAGTACATTTACCTCTTCATTGATTTCAAATTTGCATACGACACTGTTAGGAGGGAAGCAATGATCCAGGCATTCACTGAATTTGGCATATCCAAATATCTGGTTAGATTAATAAATATGACAATAACTAGAAATATGGTTAAAATCAAGAATGAACTTGCTGAACCATTTCGGACACAAACAGGCCCGAGACAAGGAGATAGCTTATCATGCATGCTGTTCATCATTGCACTTGAGAAGGTACTGAGAGATGCCAAAGTTAATATCAGTGGTATAATATATAGTAAATCCATCCAGATAATGGCATATGCTGACGATATAGTTATATCGAAATCTATAACGGAAGCTTTTAATGCCATATCCGTAGCAGCAGAATCTATGGGACTCAAAATTAATGAAGAAAAAACCACATTTACGCAGTTCTCCAACAGACATATAGCTAAAGACCGACTAGAAATATAAATTTCAAATTGTACATGAATTTTAATATCTGGGCACTATAATCACTGATGGCAATAATATTAATAAGGATATAAGAAGCAGGTTTCTCCAAGCCAACAGATACTATTATCCACATAAGGACCAATTTAAATCACACGTTGTAAGTCTGGATGAAAATTAAAAAAAATATAAAACCATACTGAGACCAGTTGCTATTTATGGCAGTGAATGCTGAACACTTAGCAGAGAGAATGGAGAGAGACTGAGAATCATTGAAAAGAAACTCCTGAGGAAGTTCCTGGACCTGTAAATGATCGTGGAGTATGGCGGATAAGATGTAACGATGAAATCTACAATTTGTATTCAGACGCAGATATTGTAAATATTATTAACATTTTCAGACTGAGATGGGTGAGTCATATAATGAGATTGGAGGAGGAGAATACAACTAGAAAGCTTACACTACTGAGACCAGATGGAGAAAGAAGAAGAGGAAAACCGAAGCTGAGATGGATGGATGGAATAGAGGAGGACCTCCGAAAGCTCGGGGTCCGGAGATGGAGGAGGAGGGCGTTGGACAGGGATGCGTGGGAAGAGTGTCCTAACAGCAGCCAGGGCTCATAAAGGGCTGTAGAGCTGGAAGAAGAAGATATTCGTATACACTTATAATTTTTAATTTACGCTTGTGGATAAATTTGGGAGCCAAATACTGACTTCCAGATTTTTGCTGATTTCTTCACATTGTGGATCACTGTGGAGTTGTATCTTCATTTCTTACGCCATCCCTGGAATAAGATAAATTCTTAGTAGTTTTTTTTTAATATATCAGGTGTTGAAAAATAGTTTACATAACAACATATGTGGCTACCTTTCTGTTTCAAAATTTTCACCAAAAATCTTACAACATTTTAACTAAAAAAAGTGTGTTTAAAATAAGAAAACTTAAGTCATATCCAGCAAATAAAATTAATGTACACTTAGCAAAAAAAAAAAAGAGCGGCTTCAAAACGCAGAGTCCATGTTATTTCGAATAAAGTTCAACTCTCGTGCATAGTGTAAAAATAAACAAGACAACCAGGATTTAGATAACTATACCCGACGTGCAAGTAGCGTAGATCAAACAAATTACGAAAAACATATGTGAGAGACAGGGTAAAAATCCCTCGACAATGAATTTTTGTTGTTTATTTGCATTTCCGCAAAATTCATCCTATAACATTTAATTCCTGCCACGTAACCTAAATCCACTTTACTCTATATTAGGTAATATTGCTGCCATCATAAACTCTGTTACTCTATTTAGCTACCTGAATAAATTTGATTGTGTATGCAGTACCACGTTTTAATAATAATGCTATAAATGTGAGTAATAAACATAGCATATAGCTATGTACTTATTAATTATGTATTAGTTAGGAAAACGTTTCATCCATCTATTAAAAAAATTAGTTCATATAGGCTAAGTCCAGCCTAATAATAGCTCATAGATGATGGACAATAATAATAGTGATAATAATAATCCATCCATCCATAGTAATTCTACCCGGGGGCAGGTCTTTCACTGCAATCATAGCATCTTCATGCTATGCTTTGCAGCTTTACAAGGGATTATAGGTGTGGTAGCTTTTCCTTGCATTCCACACCGTTGAAGGATGATGATGAATATAATAAGATGATGATGACGATGACCATATGATTTCGGGGACCGTTTGGGCCTTAAAGTTTTCCTGACATTTGTCTTACAGGTGAGAAAAAACCCCAAGAGGGATCGAACCCGGGCCCGCTGCGTGACAAGGCAGCACGCTACCTCGAGACCACAGCGCTGGACGATAATAATGATATAATAATAATAATAATAATAATAATAATAATAAAGTAATACTATTTATAAATAAATTGTAATAATAAATACAAGGCCGGGAAGTATGGAAAAAAAATATATATATATGATATGAAAAGAAAAAAGAATGCTTGAGTCGGATTTGAACTCGAGAAATCCCGACTCAAGCATTCTTTTTTCTTTTCATATCATATCTGCCTTCATTGCCAAATGTCAAAAATATATTTATAATATATATATATATATATATATATGTGTGTGTGTGTGTGTGTGTAAATGTGTAAATAACACACACAATCGTGAAATAAAGAAATAACAAGTAATACTTCCAAATAGTTAGTTAGTTTTTTCTGTAAGAATGGACACACAGAATACAATAGAAAGCATTGTAACAATTTTAAAAAATTAACCTCGTCGGGAACCGAACCTGTGACATCTTGCATACCAAGCAAGCCAGAAGGCACTGAGATAAGCGTTTGTTGGCTTGCTGTACATAAAAGAATGCTCTTCATTGGACGAAGAGGAAGGTATTGTAGCTGTACTGTGCAAATTAGTTTACTCGTGTGAATCGCGCGTTAAAACTTGAAATGTTGTAGATCAAGAGTCCGCTCATTCTTTTTATTTTGCTAAGTGCACATAGAGGTGATAATGTGTGTATTTTATACGAACTGACTTTATATGTTGCATAATATTTACAGACTTTTGTGTTGAGGGGAAATAATGTATATACATTTTACATTCATCTTATTTTGTGCGTATTTTCAAATTCTTAAAATCTTACAGATCATATCTTTAACTTCAAATCAATTTTCTTTTAAAATAACTGGGTTCTTTTATTTAAGAGAGTAAATCCTTTTATGCTGTGTAATATCACTCTCATTATATATTGATTGATAATTAAGTAGATGTTTGGTACGGGAAGACGGCAGCAGCTGCAAAAACCCGAAGTTTAGAGAGAGAGAGAAATTTAAATTAAGAAATAAACGTATTTATTTATTTTAACTAGTTATTACTGTATAAATATTAGATCGTGCAGTGTTTTTTTTTATAATTGTTCAGAGATTTTAACTGCTATAGTTCAATTGCCTAATTTATTTCTATTGGAAACTTATCTGTAGATTAGCGTGTTTGTTGCGTTTTGTAGGTCCAGGAAAGAAACAAAATACATCGCTCTGGACATGACTGTAAGTTTAACGCGCACTATGGCTTTTACAGGATAATATTTGCAGAATATGTTAGCAAACATGAAACTGAAACAACGGTACTGAGAACTGTTAACACATTGTTTCCTTAAAATGAATGTTGTAGGTTAAGTCATGCTTCAATAACGTCCTCAAGGGAAGAGATATTTGGGATGTCCTAGAAAAGATGGACCGAGAATGCTTCACTGAAACCATTACAGGCTTTAGGACTTTAACTTGTTTGGAAGAAGATGGAGATGATATAAATATATATACGAGCATACACACATATTGACTCTCAGGTAGTGGTTGGAGGTAATGTTGGAGTCTGTGTATACTGCACAGTATTCTCCTTCTCTCCCATTAAAAATTACTGCATCAACTCAGATAGAAAATTAACAGCCATAAATCTTGCCCTTGAACAACTACCGTATGTAAATTTGGTATTTATACATAGGCATTTTTATTAATAAAAATTCAATTTTCAGAAAGTTTTCAAAAGTAAAGAACTGCGATGGGCAGGACATGTTGCACGTATGGGGAATGGGAGACTTGCATGGAAGCTTCTTGTAGGATAGTCAGAGGGAAAACGCCCAGTTGGTAGACCAAGAATGAGGTGGGAGAATAACATTAATAACACATACTTCTCATTCAATAAAATAGATCAATTCATTCGTAATAAAATAAACACTTAAAAAAATATTAACTATGATTTAAGGGAAGTAGATTATACAGGGAATGATTGGAAAGCATTAGTTCAGGATAGGGATGTATGGAGAGCTTATGCCCGTGCGGCCATGAACCTACGGGTTCGATAGTGCCAGTGAGTAAGTAAGTAAAGAAAAAATATTTGTGGTTTGAAGGAAACACTAAGTTATATCTAAATATGTAGTTCAAAACTTAATTATAAAATAAACATAATTTTATCAAAATAAATAATCTTTATTACACCCAAATACAAGTCAATTAGCTATTCATACACTAAAGAAAACACTGTAGTGTATTTGCTTGTCTAACTTGCTTAAACATTAATGCTACATGAATACTCTAATTTGTGCATTTGTTTACATCTGCCTATTGTGCTGGTTGTGTACACTGGCAGTCAGTCGCCTCCAAAATGGGTAAATGTAAAGAACTCAGTTCTGATCTGAAGGATACAATTGTAAATCTTGCACTTAAGGGATATTCTTTGAGAAAAATAGGGCGACTGATAGGCAAATGTCATGCAACAGTACAGTATATACTAAATAAATTCAAGTATAAAGGTTCAATAGAGAATGTTCCGAGAAAACCTAAACAAAATAAGTTAAGTGAAAAAGAGGAGAGAACCATTGTGAGAAAGTGAAATTCAACCACAGAATTAGTGCCCCAAAATTGCGGTCTACTCTAGAAGCTTCTACTGGTAAAAAGGCATGTACTGACACAGTTCGGAACGTGTTACGCAGAAATGGCTATAATGGAAGAATGGTTAGAAAAAGGCCGTATATAAGTAAGAAGAACCGTGTTGTAAGACTACAGTTTTCAAAAGAACATGTAAATAAGGGGCAGGCATTTTGGAATAATGTTGTCTGGTCTGATGAGACTAAAATCAACCTGTTCGGTTCAGATGGCATTCATAGAGTCTGGAGAAAAGCCAATGCGGATAATTATATGACCAATACAACACCTATAGTAAAACATGGGGGTGGGTTTATAATGATGTTGGGGTGTATGTCGGTAAAAAGGAGTTGGCAATATACAGTTCATTGACAATGTTATGGACAAATTTATGTATAACGACATTCTCCGTAAGAATGTTAAAGTGCAGCAAAATTGGATATTCTCCCTAAGTACATGTTCCAACAAGATAGCACCCCAAATATACGGCGGACTTAAATAAGACTTGGTTGATATGGAACGTGCCAAAGCAATTGAAAACGCCTTCTCAATCTGCTGACTTAAACCCTATAGAACATTTATGGGCGTTTTCTAAACCTAGGGTCTACAGCAGAAATTCTTCTTCCAAAGAAGAATTGAAGAAGGTGGTTACTGAAGAATGGTGCAAAATCAGTCCTCAGATATGTGATATGCTTGTTAGATCCATGCAGCGTAGATGTCAAGCTGTTGTTAAAGCTAAAGGATACCCTACAAAGTATTAAGGACCGTTCATTTTTTCTTCATTTTTTTATATTTTTTCCTCCATTCTGACTGTATGAATAGAAAAGTGACTATAAAATTTACAACTTTTAAAAGTTTTTTAATATATTGTACGATAAATGTTCATAGAATTTGTTGATTTGTATATATTATGTAAAGAAGTGTACCTGAAAATGTTTAGTTAATGGCAAAATATAATTGCAATATTCTGATAATTAAAATTGTGCTATTTCAATTATAAAATCTGAGTGTATGAATAACAAATTGACATACCGAATAAGTCACGCAAGAAAGTTTTCAGAAATGTCGTCTTCTACTCTGATTAAAAAAATCAGTAATATATGCATTGACACACAAACATCCCTCACCTTCTCATGCATAAAAAATTCAAGCCTTATTCAGAGACTTCCAAAATATCCAGAAAATAATTAAACTTCAATGGATTCGTTCGCATAGTGAAATACAATGTCAACTTTTATGAGATTCATGATATGTTCCGTTGAGGTATTATTCAGATTTAAAATATAAAATTATGGAATATTCACCTGAAAGGTCCATCTCCTCAACTTTATTATTTATTTAACTGTAGCGCTTTCGGGACTAGTCCCATCATCGGCAGGATTCAAAACAGTTTTGAATCCTGCCGATGATGGGACTAGTACCGAAGGTTTTTATATTTTAAATTGGAATACAATGTAATGAAATAACATACGCACTAACCAAGAATGGTCACCAATTAATCAAACAACTACATCAACTCGTTGAAGCTGCAGTTAATAGAAATGTAAACCACGAAATGTAACAACACTATAGAAACATGAGCTTGGGAGAAAAAAATGGAACACGCTTCTTACAACACGCCACTTTGTACCAAAAATGTAACACGCTTCTTACAACACGCCACTTTGTACCAAAAATGTCAAGGAAAAAATCAGTTATAGCGTTTCAAATCTTAAATTGCCATGGCCTCCTTGCAGAACATCTACACCAACTTAACATCTTCCCATCGCCTAGTTGTGTTTTGTGTTGTGATAGCGTCAGTGTAAAAAGTTAGGACCTTATGAAACTAAGTACTGCTTTGAAAACCTCCAATTTAATCTGATGGCGTAGTCAGTGTAAAAAATTAGGACCTTATGAAACTAAGTACTGCTTTGAAAACCTCCAATTTAATCTGATGGCGTAGTATAATGGGAAGTTTATCGAAAAGTGACTTTGCTCCTGATGCCAGGGCGTTAAATTATATACATTTATAACGTTACTGTGACACTGAACACAGTGTGCACTCAAAGAAGTAACGCTTTTTGTTTTGCCAATCTTACTTACTTACTTACTTACTTACTTACTTACTTACTTACTTACTCACTGGCACTATCGAATCCGTAGGTTCATGGCCGCACGGACATAAGCTCTCCATACATCCCTATCCTGAGCTAATGCTTTCCAATGATTCCCTGTATAATCTACTTCCCTCAATCCACAGTTAATGCTATTCTCCCACCTCATTCTTGGTCTACCAACTGGGCGTTTTCCCTCTGGCTTTCCTACAAGAGGCTTCCATGCAAGTCTTTCATTCCCCATACGTGCAGCATCATCTTGATTAATGTTAAAGATAAAATCTGTAATATCAAGAACGGCATATTTCACTATCTTCTAAATATTTTTTCTCGTATAATGCATACATTATTCTTAACTGGAGTAAAATTGTAAGAAACTATATTTATCAGTTATTATTTTAGGGCTTATGCTATAAGCATTTTAAGGTTTGAGATTTGAAGTGATGCAAATTGACGATCTTCCAGCAGTTGAGAATGAACCATTTAACCAAGTTTTCTTCTTGCACTTCGATTGGGATGCTCTCTAATTGGCGAAGAAAACAGATAATAATTATTTCTTGAGAACCTGCTAGTGTTTACCACAATGTCTTGCACGTATAACTATCTTCTATAATTATCCAATAAACTCTAGAACATAATAGTAGACAGTTATAAGCCAACCAATTAAGAATTGAAAACATTTACAAGCTATCTACACAATAATTTCAGAATTTACGTAACAAATGAATTGAAAGTAAATTAATGCGTTTCATAATCATTTGGTAATTATGTGGTAACTCATTTGAACTAGTTCAGTTCAGTGAACTACAACATACAAATTATTCACGTTATTCTAGTGACGCATTTCATTCTTATGAACGACCAATTTATAATAATAGCAATTCCTCGAGAAGAAGTTATCTTATAACTGACTAAAAATCAACCTAACTAATAAGTAATAACATATGCTACGTAAAAAAGGACAAATATGAGGCCAGTGTGTGTCATTTATGTTAGCTTTTAAACTAAATACAGTTCTGTCCAAATGTGAATCAAAACTAAGCATGTTATGTGTAAATAGTAAGGGGAACGAAGTTCGTAGAACAAGTTGATATCGTTAACTAAAATTAGTTTGGGTTCTATGCGAAGTGTTGTAACTAACTAACTGGCAATGTCAAATCCTTAGGTCACGTCTGCGCAGACATAAGCTGTCCATATATCCATATCTCGAACTAACATGTTTCATTCATTTATATGTAATTTTCCTCACTCTTATCGTGGTTAATGTTATTCTCCTCCTTCATTACTGGCAATACTTACTGTACCCTCCGATTCTTATTTTTCTATATAGAGTTTCCATAGAGTTTCCAAGCCCCTCTTTCATTCCCCATCCGTTCTACATGTATTGTCCTTACAATTTAGGAAATTTAGTTGACCTTATTACATCTGATTTCCCCGAAGGTCATGTAGGCCTAGCTGCTTTATGTAGTCTTCTCCTATCACCTGTCTGTTCGTCTCTCTTTTGTCCAAAACGTTTCCTAAGAACTTTATTCTCTAACACTCATGATATTTTCCCTCCTTCAAAGTAACCCTCCATGTTTTGCATACGTATAACTGGGATAATAATAGTTTATACTCGTATATTTGTAGTTTAACTTTTTTAATAAGTTGTGTTGACTGGCGTCTCTAAATCGCAGTTCTTTAAACCATAACTAAAATTTTCTGAGCTCTGGATGTCATAATAACATGAAAAATTCACACAGACCTGGCAATCTTCACTATTTATTGTAGCGCCAAACCAACAATACTCTTTATGCATAAACAATATAAGTTGCACGAAGTCAAATTTAGATTAGTATTTATGAAGATCTAGTTTCATAGCTATTTGTTGCAAACACAGAGTCTCTGATAGGACAGATGGCGTTTACAATTTTCTTTATTAATAAGGCTATATTTAATGATATGGCGCTAAAAGTGTGCGTACACATCAGATGACGTCAACATCTATTTTTTAAATTACACATAGCCAGTTGATGCATAATGCCATCCAATTGTTGGTAATTGTTTTATTGTGTTCACATGTATTCTCGTTGAATACTATGCCTTGTCTTCAGGCAGCCTGTAATTGGGAGAAGCTTAGTGATGTAATTAGGCTTATTTAATTACCTCAGCTAAATATGCACGTTTCTAAAATCCACAAAATATACGAAAATTAAATCATATGTTGGAATAAAAATAACCTAAAAGACGCCATATAATAATAAATTGTAAAACAAAAATATTTCAACATATTATAAAAATTATAACAAAACAAAAGAAGGACGCCGATTCCTACCTATCTTTCTACCTACTAATATAATCTAACCTACACTTAGCCTGCCTCGTTCAACCTACCAAACGTAACATAAATAAATATTTTGACTATTAACTGTAGGGAAGCCGGACATCATGGACATTATAGAAAAGAAAATATTACAGTGGTATGTCTATGTCAAAAAATGCCAGAGCAAGGATTGCCTAAAATTGTTATGGAATGGATCCCAATGGAAAGGAGGAAGACAAAAAAAACTTGGATAGAAGGGGTACAAGCAGCTATGAATATCAGACAATTGGAGGAAGATCAATGGATGGGCAGAGAGGAATGGCGTTTGGTTTCCGGAAGACGGCGGCAGCTGCCATGATACCGGATGATGATGATGATTATGATTATAACTGTACCTGAAACTTGAATATTTATTTGGGAACTTTCAATAACAGTACATATAGTTCATAACTAGTGGTCTGTTAGAAACATTCATAGATGCTCATCTCGCTGAATACTCTTAACCAGATCGAAGGCGTATGTTTCTTCACAATTACAAACTGTTCCTTTAAAGTATGTGTGAGAGGTTCTACGTATGAATTGTCTTGTGAAGCAAAAATTGTTACTCACTTGACGATTCTCAATAATGTAAATGTCTCCTGGCCACGTTACAAATCCCTCAGCTGTTGTTAAAGTACAAACCAATAGGACATAGAAGGGTTGGACGCCCATTTTGCTAGATGGGAAGATTTATTTAATCCCACTTGATGCGAAAACAGGTCAAAAGGCCTAATATCATGAAGTAGAAGAGGAAGAAGAAGCAGAAAATTCTACTAAACACTTCAAGTAACATTATACCGTAGTATTATGCAGACGTACAAATTTTGTTATGTCAAAAGCATAACCATATTGAGTTCTATAATAAATGTCCAGAATATAAACACAGCAACTTCTGTAATAATTAAATTTTCCTTTGCCTTAAAAATCCCCATGGGCTATTAAACGTTTTCCTGAATTGGGCATAGGCTACTTAATTTTCTAGTTAACACTATAAATAATTTTCTATCTATGATATTTGCTTTAACCCTTATATTAACAGCTTATCCTATAACATAAATTTGTTTAATTTATTTAATATTTTATTAAAACAACATAGGCCTAAATACTAGCAACAGAAATTACTTAAATCTATGTCGAATTACACAATATACTGCAATAGCTTACAGTTTTATATGACTTTGTTCTCGCTGTGGTCTGAAAGATTTAAATAACTGTCTAGAGAAATTAATTGTTGATTTTGGATCAGGCCATGTCAGAAAATGAATTGGCCTTAATTACTCAAATTATTAAGACGTCTTATAGAAACTTGTACACTTATTTAGTTTGTACAGTTAGAATAATTTTGAAAGTTTACTTTATGTAATTTATCAAGTATAATAATGTAATGTGTACTTTAACTTACGGTATGATACAATTTCCATTCTGTCTTCAAAATACTGCTGGATACACACTACTAGATCATAAAAAATGAAGTTATGTTAGAAAAATGACACATGAATTTTAGAAAACAAAATATCTGATTACAAGTCAAGATGGATGCAACATGTTCATCGAATGGAGGATCACAGGATACCCAAGCAGATGTTAATCTCTCAACCTGCAGGACCAAGACAAGGACGCTCCACTCAAAATACTTGTAGATGGTATTTATATTGAGGCAGAAACAGGTCACAAATGACCTAAATTTGTGAATGTACTATGATGATGATTATGAAATAAAATATTATGGATCAAATACTCTATATCAAAGTTAAATTTTCTTTGAATTATATGATATTCCATATATCATTTTTATAATGAATGCCTCAAATGACAGTTCATTTCATTAAAAAAATAGGTATTTGATTATTTGTTATCAAGTTGTTATGTGGATGGAGAAAATTCTTAATACGTAATGTCCATATTACTAATTCAATTACGAGTTATTTGCTAACATACTTTGAATTGTCACAAACCATAAAATACCTGTTTCCACTCACGCTGTGGTATGTTTAGTATTAAGTTGTACTGTATTAATGAGTAATTAGAATTTACAACCTAAGGGAGGTGAATTTTAACTAACCTACTACCTGTTTACCTCGATTTATTATTCCAGTTCCTGATTGTACCTGATAGATTTAACAATTAGTAAAGACTGTAGGCCTAATATTTTAGTACAGTTGTACAGTATTTTTACACGCTTTATCAATATCGGATTAATAACACGATTTCACCCACTATAAACATTAGATCGACTTGAAAATTTGTATACTTGTAAAGGACCAATGGCAATACAATAATTTCATAAATTGTTTCTAAGATCCTGGCCAGGATCATCAGGGCATCAAAAAAGTAAAGACCGGTATAATAGGTTGCGGACTTATCGACTTTTTAGTCCATCACCTCTAGTAGGTCAGTTGGGTAGAGCGGTGGACTGTAGTGGTATATAAATCAGTAATCCATAGGTCACTGGTTCAAATCCGGCCCGGAGGATTTTTTTAGAAGAGTATTACTTTTAGCTCATACTACAATAGTATCGAATTTAAAGATATTTACATTTTATCTTATTCTGCAAAATATTAATGATAATTTTGTAAACTTACCACATTGTAATTTATCCAAAAAATATGAGAATGATACGATTAACTGTAACTATTTATCTGTATTAAAATATTAAAAAATATTATAATAATGTTAGTTAATAATAATAATAATAAAATAATTATATTCGTGCCTAGACACTAAACATATCGTAAACAATTAAATTTTCATGGGATTCCGGTTTATGACAATCAATTAGTCTAAGAATTAAAAAAAATATTGTTTTAAAAAACTAAAACAACACGCTTTATTATAAAACCGAACTAAAAAAAAAGAAAAATAATTTTAATTTCCAACACGCTTGTGTGTGGCATTTGTTAGGACTATTTTACGAATAAAATTAAGCTTTTTACTCAAAAATAATTGTTTAAATATTTTAAAATATCTATATATTTAATGTAAACGACGATGTTTGAAAAAAAATCAGAAATGTGAGGTTATGTTCATTCACTGCAACATGATCATATTATTTATTGCCAAATAGGATTGCAAATATTGTAAGAATAGATCCTGGTGCAGAAATAATGAAACACGCCAATCTTTATATTATAATCAACATTATAGGTTACTAGTTTATTTTTTAGTAAATAACTCAGTAAAATCAAGAAATCTGTTCATTATTTGCTATATTGAATGCATTTGTTGGAGAAAAATATGCTCTGACCTGTTCAGAATTTTATAAAGGAGAAGCTTTCTTTATCACAAAAGCGGGAGCTGATAAAGAGAAATCGATAAAGAGCGAAACGAAACACGACTGCCATTGGTTGTAAAACAAAATTCATTGGAACGTGATTGGTCATTGACTACCATTTGGAGAATGAGTTAAATAGCCATAAATAATGCCACGAGTGGTTTCCAATTTATCTAGAGGATTTGAAAATACATTTTATGGAGGGTAAGTTTGAACCTCCAAGACAATGTGGACGACTTGAGAAAAGAATATAAAAGTGCAAATGGAACATTTTTTATGTATAAAGTGCCGAAAGTAAGTGTGCAGTCCAAGATACTTGACTGAAGGCTCCAAATAGAGAATACGAGGAGCTCCTAAGGTGATTCTGATCGCAGAACGTCTTTGGTATTTAGTAAAGAGGATCGCCTGGATTTTGGTTTCATTAATCGTAATGTGCCAATTTAGGAAAAAGAATGGGAAATATTTAGGGAATTTGGGAACATATGGCTAGTTAGAGGAGGGGCTAGAAAGGATGATAGGTATGATCGAAGAAGGAAACTGTACAGAAATACGTTCTTATAAATAAATTATTATATAAAACTTTCCTCATTAGAGGATTGCCCCAAGGACAAAATGATACAGACAATTCATTTTTGTAAATGATGAAATACATTTTGTAAATATATTTAAAAAAATCAACTTGTAGGCCTAATTGAAGCATACATGCTTTAAAGTTCCGATTGAGGGTCTTTCCACTTTGCAGCGGTTGCCCTTTTACCAGCCGACTGCTGGCCCTTCACATCCACATGTGTCAATCACAGAGGTAGATGATCAACAGCCAGTGTAGGGGTGACATGTGGTTAGCATGTCGAGTCCCCCAGCCGTTATAGCTGGTTCCTCAACCTGGAGCCGCTACTCATTGTAGCTACCCAATTGCCACACGATGCTGGGTGGCCACCGGTCCCATACTGGCCGAAATACCATGAGAAAATTTCTTCCCCCATGGGGACTCGAACCAGCGCAAGTCCCGTAGCTCTGCGCCAAGGCTTCCTGCCTTAACCACTCGGCTACGGCGCGGGACTGCTATAAAGTAATTTTGTAAATATGGTTTCTTAAAATTGAAATTGATCCTCTAATGGCAGCGATGGCAATTCTAGAAAGATACACCCTGTCCAAATCTAAGGAATTCCAAAATTTGGCTAAGAATCCTGGTATAGTACCTCTCTTGCCCCGATCATCAATCCTGTGACAGTTATATTATCTAGTTGGTATTTATTTTTGTAATAGTCAATTGTTGGCTCATATATGGCTTTCTTGTCAGAGTCAATTTCCTCAGGTTGGCCACTATGAGTCTCAAAACGAATTGTGGGATTTAATATCATACCAATTTTAGAGGATGGTCTAAATGCAATAATATCTATTCGTCTGTTACTCCCATTAGTGGCCACACCATGTACTTCCTCATAAACTGTGTATCCAAAATCTCGCAAGGCTTCTGCCATCATATTTCGAATAGTGTGGTGCCGAATATTTCTCAGTGATTCTCCAAATACAGAAGGAGAGATAAGACTGCTCCCTGAGGGACTTTTCCTCGCAGTCAGAATTATACAGACTAACCGACACATAGAATTGTCGGTTACTGAGGTATGTTGATATCATTTCAATTAATTGTGTTGAAATATTAAATTTTTTATTTAATTTATAGATAAGTGCATTAATCCAATGTCGTATTTGAAGGCTTTGTCGATATCAAGAAAAACTGAGAATGTACT
The DNA here is from genome assembly GCA_030220185.1 of Diploptera punctata. NCBI lineage: Eukaryota > Metazoa > Arthropoda > Insecta > Blattodea > Blaberidae > Diploptera > Diploptera punctata. Next base: position 77,933 of record JASPKZ010008734.1, on the reverse strand, counting down.
ACTGTTGTTGTTGAAAACCCGTGATAACAGTGGAGCAAGTAGCAGCGGTTGTACTATGTGGTTTTGTGGCGTTTTGGCAGAATTTGTTTTTCAATAACTTCAATTTTGAGTATAGAAATTGCGAGTTTTTTCCAGTATTTTGGTAGCACTGGTAGCAGTCTGAGTAAGTTTAGTTTAGGTTAGTTTAAGATAGGCAAGTACTCGGTAATCTTAAATGTTTTATTAGCGTATTTTTCATGACTTGGCTGCTGTACAAAACGTAGTATATTTCAGTCATAGACGAATTTATATTTGATGTCTATAACACTGCTGTGGTCTCGAGGTAGCGTGCTGCCTAGTCACACAGCGGGGCCGGGTTCGATCCCCGGTCGGGGCAGTTTTTGTGGGTGAAGTTTTTATCGGGGTTTTTCCTCACCTGGAAGACAAATGTCAGGAAAACGTTAAGGCCCAAACGGTCCCCGAAATTATATGGCTATCATCCTTATCATCATCATCATCATCATCCTTTACCGCTGTGAAAAGCAACGGGAAGCTACCACACCTACAATTCCCTAGTAAAGCTGCAAGCATAGCATGAAAATGCTATGACTGCAGTGAAGGACCTGCCTTCGGGCAGAATTACTATGGATGGATGGAACACAATTTTATACATGTATTGGCGAATCATAATTTATATTCCTTTATCTACTCACACAGACACGCGCCCGCACACACACACACACACACTATATATATATATATATATATATATATATATATATATATATATATATATATATAATATATATCAGCCTCATCGGCTAGTTGTCAGCGTTCATGAGGTCCCGGGTTCGATTCCCGGTCAGACCATAGGGATTTTTTCTTAAAGAGAATTATTCCTGTGGTTGCCCATGGACTGGAATTTAGGTTAAGTTTAGGTTAAGAAATCTCCTGGATCTTCATTATAATTTATCACCCATCATATGATCGGGGTAACTTAATTTCGCATTCCAGGTGCGCCAAACGTAAGAAATGGATTATAATTCCGCCAATGCCAGGGGAGAAAGAGAGAAATGTCGTAAAAACAGCCTGGTGGCATTAGACAATATATATATAAAAGTCCCATGGGAAAGTTTACTTTAACTTACCTGATATATTTTCAAAGTCCTGTAGAACAACAGTGCGCATGCGCCAGAGTTTATAGAGCCAGTAATAACCCACCATCGAACGACATATCGATTATTATCGTTGTTTCGATTATTATCTTTTTTATGTATTTAGAGACTTTTAAAATGTAACTAACCTAAAAGCTAACTAACTAGCTCATTCTTAACCTAATTCAATTACTCTAACCTAGGCTGGATCCCATGAAACGCTCTTTTTTCACTCCTTAATAATCGCAACCATCGATAACCCACTGGTTCCAACTATATAATATACTCTCTGGAGAAAATAGCAAGTCACCATCACAATATATGTATTTGAATAAATACTTAAAAATTCTAAAATAAAATTATAAAAATTGTTTCAAATATTTTAAAATATTTAAAAATGTTACTAAATACAGAAGAAGAATTACAATTCACAACAATAAGCAGAAAAACCAAGGTTGTTTGTAAACTAGAGCCGCCCCATGTATTATTTATCCGAATTTCGTTGTCACCCAAACAGCTGAATAATATTTCGAAAATTATGGATTTTTTATTTTGAAAAAAATAGTCTTGCTGCTGAAGAATAACGTTACTGATTCCAGTTAACGGCCCTCTAGTTCATTCCTAGATTATATAATAAATGGAGTTTATGCTCCGTCAGTTGTTGGGGTTTCTGTGAATGTTATGTATTCGTGAATAATTATAATTTACCACCAAAGGAAGGTAACTTGTTAACTTACCTCTATAGGATAACTGGTTGGAAACATGTCACAAATGTTGGTACCATTTATTGAAGCTCCGTACTTTGAATCACTTGTGAGCAAATGCATATATTTTCTTTGCACCTATTTGATAAAATATAAATAACTTCTGTCTCATAGCAACGAACAACACAATGACAAATAGACTGAATGGATACGTCGATCAATTAACTGATATAAATTAATACAATATTAAAATAATATATCGTAAATAATTATATTAAGAATTCATCCATAGTAATTCTGCCCGAAGGCAGGTCTTTCACTGCAATCATAGCAATTTCATGCTATGCTTTGCAGCTTTACTAAGGAATTGTAGGTGTTGTAGCTTCCCGTTGCTTTCCACACCGGTGAAGGATGATAATGATAAGGATGATGATGATGGGGGTCATATGTTTTCGGGGACCGTTTGGGCCTTAAAGTTTTCCTGACATTTCTCTTACAGGTGAGGAAAAACCCCGATAAAACCTCACCCAGAAAAACTGCCCCGACCGAGGATCGAACCCGGGAGCGCTGCGTGACAAGGCAACACGCAACCTCGAGACCACAGCGATGGACTATATTAAGAATAGTGGGTGAAAAATGTATTGTATCAAATTTGCAAGGTAAAGATAATTGTCACGATCCCCATTTTTGGCTCTTTCAAAATTCTTGCAAAACAATTTTGAATATGATTTGTAATAAAAAATGCTCTTTGGGCTTGAAGAGAATTAGGATTGATAATGTCCTCGACTGTTAATAAGGCCGTTACCTATTTTAAAGCATAAACACCTGCGATAAAACTATTTGATATTTCGTTCAATTAGTGATTCCGAATTAAGTGAATCATAAACCTAATAAATTAATGTTCATTATTATTTATAGTCTGTCCACCGCTGTGGTCTCGAGGTAGCGTGCTGCCTTGCCACACAGCGGGCGCTGGTTCGATTCCCGGTCGTAGCAGGCTCCCGAGTGAGTTTTTTTCAGGTTTTTTCCTCAGCTGTAAGACAAATGTTAGGAAACTTAGGGTCCAACGATCCACGAAAATCATTCGGCCATCATCATTATTATTATTATTATTATTATTATTTTATTATTATTATTATTATTATTATTATTATTATTATTATTATTATTATTATTATTATCATCATCATCATCATCATCATCATCCTTCACCGGTGTGGAAAACAACGGGAAGCTACCACACCTATAATTCCCTAGTAAAGCTGCAAAGTATAGCATGAAAATGCTGTGATTGCATTGAAGGACCTGCCCTCGGGCAGAATTACTATGAATGGATATTATAGGCTATCATACAATAATTCACTAATTACTATTGAATTATAACAAACATTATGGTAGGTTAGTTTATTTCGTTGCTGATTGTAGCAGATAGATTTCCCTTCGTTTTTTTAATTTTCCACCTCTAATGCTACACGCCACCAGTGGTGCACGACCACTCAAGGATATGGAGCGTCTCCCTGAATGAGTGTTTAGATCAATGTCAGGGCCACCTCAGAGACAACACGAGGACAAAACACTACATTCATACAAAACATGACGAATGTGATGATGATGATTATGATGTTCGGGAACAGTTTGGGTCTTACAGTTTCCTGAATATTGTCTTATAGTTGAAGAAAAAACAGGGAAATACCCAACACCCAGGAAACGTGACCCGACTGGAGATCGAATCCTTGTCCGCTGCGTACAAGGCAACGACACTAAATGAAATTACATAATTATATCCTTATACTAAACGGTCGTTGATTGCGAAAGTAATATAAGTATATTGTTATCAAGATTACACTGGTATTTTCTTCATTACATTAATCTATAAATGCTTTAAGTTAGAAAATTAACATGGAAGGTATGCGTATGACCCAATATAGTCACTTTTAGTTTTTGTAACTACTGTATATATGAAATGAGTTTAATGATGAATGGATCGTGAAAATGATATCTTTCATTTGCCTTTGCAACTAAAAGAAAACCAGTTGCCTTATTCTTACCAGGAATTTGAACTCGGTAACTTGTGATTATGTTTTTGAAACGGAATTTTCAGTGTTGCTTTGTTTGCCTTGATAGCTTATAAGACCGATACCAAGTTAAACAACATAATACACAATGGCATAGAAGAGCATAACAAATTCGATAATAAGGGAGTTCATAAACTGGCATGTAAAAATTTCAATACGTTTTGTATAAGCAGGACAAATATAAACTTCAACATAAGATGCAAAAGGACACCTCAGAGATTTTATGTACGCGGGTGGGAAGTCAAGCTATGCAAAACGCATCATAAACGCTGGTCACCGAATGGACATAATAGAACACACTCTATCGATAGTTCACAGAAGAACACTTCCAGCTAAAATTAATCTACTAGAAGACCTTGAAATCACGAAAGAAATCAACAAAACCTTGCTACTAAATGAGAACACACCCTAAACGTACATTCCCTTACACGAGAGTTAAAAACCAGTCAGTTCCTACTGGTGACGCAACAAGACCACCAACGTCTACAGCATCTTAAGTACAACAAGTAGCGCATACGTATCCTGCTGATGATGGAAGTTAACTTCCGAAATGCCTCCAATTAATAATATTTTAAATACATAATTTTAATAAAGTTGAGGACGATGGCAGCTCCCAACATATGTATATATATTTTTTTTACATTTTAATTTATATCTTATGACTATTCACATAAACGGAATTTGATATAAATTGTTTTAGTATTGAAGATATAAACTCACACGAGAAAAAATTAGTATTAAATATTCAGTAGTAGATTATGTAAGATCAAATAATAGGCATTTACTACGAAAATAAGACGAAAGGTTACCCAGAATATCATTGGAATGGTGTCCACCTGGAAGAAGAACGAGAGCAAAAACTCGAAACTCGTGGATATAAGAAATAAAAAGTGGATTGAGAACATGGAGGACATGGAGTGGATGGATAGGGATGAGTGGAGAAGAGAAATAATGCTTTAGGCACAAGAAGATGTGTAAATATTTAAAATCCTTATATAAATGTTAAAACATTATAATTGCATGTTTTCTATATTTAATTAACAGAAGGGAGATACTTCGGGAACCAGCAAAATCGAACCATGCATTCGAATAGCTGAGGGACTTCCTTATCTCACGCATTTCCTTTGTGACAATTTTTTATAAAATGACTATTCTAATAAATTGCATAAGGGTATCTACATGATAATGGAATTTAAATGTTTATACAAGTAGTTATTACAGATATATTAACCCCAGTGAAATACAGACTACGTGAAACAAGGTCATCATTTACAATTATTATTCTCCCGGAAATCGAACCCATGTCATCGTAGTGTAAGGTGGGGATTATACCTGCCACGTCACTGATTGAAACAACGACACAAATACAATGGTTTTTAGAAACTTAAAATCCACTAATCTAGATTATGGATGAGTTTGTGTGTGAGATAAACATTGAATCAAGATATTGGTGCCGTAAAGCGTGAAAGAAACTTTTAGCCGTGAACTCAAGGGAGACCAATTTATTTCACAGTCTCTGATCCCTGTAATTTGTCATCTCTTTATTCACTCTATCGCTGCTAATTCCCAACTCACCGACGTTCTGCCTTTGTCAAAAATATTTAAGGCATGGCGAAAACTTCTAGGATCATGATCGGTACACTTCCACGTGGAAACCTCTCGCCACCGATCTTTCCCGGAAGGATATGTAAGAGACTCTATAGATCTCTGGAATGAGAACCCAGATATTTCGATGACCTGCGCGGGTCCTTTAAATGTAATTCCATTATGAGCAGAATATATGTTCCACGCTAACTCACCTGTAAATTCTATTATTTTCACCACATCCTCAATGACTAATGTGGGATAGTTCTCACAAAACTCTTTAAAAATATTCACCTAACAGGGTGAAGAATACAATCACTAACAGAAAACCAGCTAACAACTCGCATGGGGTACATTTGAGGAAACAATTGTTTTCAGAGAGCAACACCAAGAAAACAACAGCTAAGATCACCAACATCAGCAGGACGAATAAATGCCAAAGAGCTGAAATAACGGAGGCTCAAGGAAATCCCAAAAATCTACCAATCCAAACTCTCAGATGGTACTGCTCAGTTTGCAAAAAGACCAGGTTAAGGACAGGAGACTGTGTATAATGTGTAATAATTATGTTCATGAGGAATGCATGGGGCTGTCAAAAGATCACGAACCTTTCGTTTGCCCCACTTGGGAATGAATCTTTGTTTCTCATAATTTGACAAATATTTTTGAGTTAATCATTAATATACTGTCTTAAACTGTTCTTATTTATACTGTACATTACACTGTTTTCCTTGCATATTAATTATATTCCTGAGCACAATTTAACCAGTGTTTTAAATGGAAAAATAAGTGGGCCATATCACATACATATGTTGGTGTTATGGCCCAAAGGTAAGCTTTAGGGAAACGACTAGTTTAGCAAATTTACGTGCAAGTAAAATAATTACTTTTTTTGTAAGAAAGTAAACATATACAAGAATATAATACAAAGAAAACCAAACAAATTCGGGCCAAAATGGCGGCTGCAAAAATTATCAAACGTTAAGTGGCCCATAACACCCTCAGTTACCTTAGATGTATATATTTTATATCTCTGGAATAGGAAGCTGGCCCATTGCTAAAATCTCCAACCTGGAGGACCAGTTAATTTTTCATCGAGATTGTCTTCTTCTAGCTTTTAGAGAATCGACAAACTTATAAGACAGCAGCTGTTAGTTTTGGTTCTCTTCGTGTAAAAACGACAACAATAATATAATAATAGTAAATATGAATTTGAATAACAATGATTATTTATTTTGAAATTTACAATGTATATACATTTGTTTGTAGATCTAACCAAAATTATGCAGTATCTTTTTTTATTCAGTATTCCATATTTTTTCAAAGGCCAGTTTGATTTTTAATATAATATTTTAATATTTCTAACTATCCTTTGACTTATTCTAGAAAACAAACAGAAAATCATATTGTCTGAAGTCTGTAAATATTAGTAGCAAAAAAAATATTAATCATAGGAAAAATGAGATATACACTATGTTTTATATCTATACGAGTACACGTGAAGATTTGCTGGATATTATGTTTCAAACAACGCAACGTTCTGAAAAATATCTTGATATTAGAGTAGGTTACAGTGATTTGTTACATTTTGTACTTGACATACAAAACACTTTACATTGCAACAAAACAGAAAGGTTTTAACTATGTTGTTATGCATATTTTTAATAAGTAATTATTTTAAAACTATAATTGACTTATGAGTAAATTCGTTAAATTAAAAAGATAAATTAAAATATAAACTTTACCTATACACGAATTCGATAAATCTGCTTCCTGCACTACTTCTTTTATATTGCGCCCCGAATGCCCCTGTTCCTGAGCAAGTCAATGGAAACATTTTACCAAGGAATACATTTTAAATGTTACATATAGTAATTTTCACAGCGATTAGTTTAAACAGAGAAGAGTATAACTAATAAAATATTGACTTAACATATATGTATATAATATATGTCTCCAGCACTCTGGTAGCATATAATTTGTATACACCAGATATTCTCAGATACTCACGGACTAAGTTTTGGTCCTAACATATTTAATATTATAATTTGTTATTATTAAATAATCATATTTAAACTTGAAGTATCTTCTTCACACTGTTTTTTAAATTGTTTTTTGAGTAAACTTTTATAATAACTGGGGGAAAATAATATATAAGTTGAAAGCAGTTTTTTTAAAAATGTCAGATAGGCACACCGTTTTAATAGCAAATATCTGATGTAAAATTTCCTTCTAGATTTTTTTTTCATTTTCATCTCAACCTCGTGCATCTTTTAACTCAGATTATAAATCCAATTTCACAGATCAAACAAATTATATATTAAATAGCACGGGGTATTCTCTAAAGTTTTATTGAAATTGTGGAATTGCTCACCTGCCACCGACATGGTTACTGTTACATGAAGTTCCCTACTGTTACATGAAGTTCCGCTAATGCAGCCGCCCAGTTCACAGTGATCCAAAATGTCAAAGAACCGGCAAAAATCATTTTTTTTTTTTTACTTTTCATTAGAGGGGAAAATGTGTGCAGTTTTCTACAAAATTAGATGTGGTAACAATCTGCCAAAGAAGTTAAATTCTATTCTAATTATAATCTAATAATTATTAGATCTAATTTTCGGGCCATTAAATTAAGCATTATAAAACTAAATTTGTATTCCACCTTTTAGTCAAATTATTAACACTTTTTCTAATAATTATTTTACTGCCACTCACTTCGTATAATTGTGTTAAACAGACTTTCGCAATCATAATATAGATCAGAGCCCGAGGGAGAGAGGGTCCGAGAAACCAAAAACATTATTATTATTATTATTATTATTATTATTATTATTATTATTATTATTATTATTATTATTATTATTTAGAGCCCCACCACCACCCCCCGGTAATGGATAAGATGTGACCCCGAATTTAATATAACGATTAATAAATACGATTAATTAATAAATTAATGATTGGACTGATTATGAAATATTCAGAAATTATGTGGGGAAATTTGCAAGCGACAGATCCCGGTTAGCAGAAATAAACCTTAATGCGAAGGGGCCATAAATATGTAGCCTGCAATTGGACCAGAAGTCCTTAAGCTGGATTTTTTTGCTATCATATTGAAGAAACTTCAAACTCCATTACTTACAACTGCGGAAAGTCCAAACTGGGTAGGCACGCCTCAGTACCCGTGGGAAGGAAATAAAAAAAATGTAGGTATATTTTAATAAGTACGTCCCTAGGGGATATACAATTTAATTAAAATAGCCAATCCAGATCAGAGTTAGGATGTATAACCACATATGGAAATAAATGGTCCTGACTTCGATACTAAACTCATGAGGACAAACCAACAAGACTTACACTTAATAGTACGTGGAGAGAAGGTCTAAATTGTATTCTTTGAAACATGTCTGGAAATAACAGATACGGGACTTAGTAAAAATCTCCCCGATTTCTAAATCATCAGGATAGCTCGAATCCTCGTAAGTTTGGGATATTGATATCCGTAACAGAACATTTTTATTAATCAAGTGTAAAGTGCACATAAGTGTGTCAACGAAGAGAAATAAAATAATTTAATTATGAACTATTGTCTGCTTTTCACGCAACTTTCCTTCCGGTCCCTATGTAGATAAGTATCACATCGATTCAATCCTAAAACAAGTGGGAACGGACAGACTACCGAGCTAGGGCAATCAACAATCTACACCAATTAAAATATTGAACACGTGACATTTACCGACACCAAAAGCCCCAACCTCGGGCATAATGCTCTCATCACCGATTCTGATCAATGTCCCTATTTATATCTAATATTTATTGAAATACATAATGAAATAAAGAAACCGAGAACACGAGAACCAGACAGCCCGCGAGCTTGAGAGTCCGTCTTACGTCCGACATCCATCAGACTTCCGCCAGACTTCCGCCAGACTTCCGCCCGACTTCCGCCGACTTCCGCCGACTTCCGACCGACTTAGACCGACTTCCGCCCGACTTCAGCCGACTTCCACCCGACTTCAGCCGACTTCCGCCGACTTCCGACCGACTTACGCCCGACTTAAGCCCGACTTAAGCCCGACTTACGACCGACTTTCGCCCGACTTCGTCCCGACTTCCGCCCGACTTCCACCCGACTTCGCCCCGACTTCCGCCCGACTACCGCCCGACTACCGCCTGGCTTCCGCCCGACTACCGCCCTACTACCGCCCTACTACCGCCCTACTTCCGCCCGACTACCGCCTGATCTCCGCCAGACTTCCGCCCGATATCTGCCCGACTCCCGCCCGACTCCCGCCCGACGTCCGCCCGACTTTGGCCCGACTTCGGCCCGACTTTGGCCCGACTTCGGCCCGACTTCCGCCCGACGTCCGCCCGACGTCCGCCCGACGTCCGCCCGACGTCCGCCCGACGTCCGCCCGACCTCCGCCCGACGTCCGCCCGTCCTCCGCCCGACCTCCGCCCGGCTCCCGCCCGACTCCCGCCCGGCTCCCGCCCGACGTCCGCCCGACGTCCGCCCGACTTCCGCCCGACGTCCGCCCGACCTCCTCCGCCCGACGTCCGCCCGACCTCCGCCCGACGTCCGCCCGACCTCCGCCCGACCTCCGCCCGACTTCGGCCAGACTTCTGCCTGGCTTCGGCCTTGCTTCGGCCTGGCTTCGGCCTTGCTTCGGCCTGGCTTCGGCCTTGCTTCGGCCTGGCTTCGGCCTTGCTTCGGCCTGGCTTCGGCCTTGCTTCGGCCTGGCTTCGGCCTTGCTTCGGCCTGACTTCGGCCTGACTTCGGCCTGACTTCGGCCTGACTTCGGCCTGGCTTCGGCCTTGCTTCGGCCTGGCTTCGGCCTGGCTTCGGCCTGGCTTCGGCCTGGCTTCGGCCTGACTTCGGCCTGACTTCGGCCTGACTTCGGCCTGACTTCGGCCTGACTTCGGCCTAACTTCGGCCTGACTTCGGCCTGATTTCGGCCTGACTTCGGCCTGACTTCGGCCTGACTTCCGCCCGACTTACGCCTGACTTCCGGATATTCGAGAGTCAGCAAGATCATGGAAACAAGTAATAACGAAGACAAGAGGACTGGACGTTATGGGGTGGAAGGATAAAAAGAATGGAGTAGGAAATTATGAGAATGATGTGTAAACATAAAAAACTGTAAATAAATTTCTAAATTAATTAGCCTATCTGTGATTATGGATTAATATATTTTTCTAAGTTTCTCGAAAATAAGTTGTTTGTTAAAATCTGTCATTAACTAACATATTGCGTGTAACAACTAATTAAAAGTCCTGGCATCATTTATGCGGAACCAGAAATTCGTATACAATTACAATTTTTAATCTCACGCATGTGGATGAATTTGGGAGCCAAATACTATCCCCCAGATATTTACAGATTTCTTTGCATTGTGGATCAGTGTGCAGTTCTTGAATCTTCCTTTCTCACGCCATCCCTAGAATAAGAATAAATTCTTAGTAGTTTTTTAAATATATCAGGTGTTCATGAATAGCTTACATAACAACATATGTTGCTTCCTTTCTGTTTCAAAATTATAAAAAATCTCACATTTTTTACTAAAAAAATTGTGTTTAAAATAAGAAAACTTAAGTAATATCCAGCAAATAAAACTAATGTACGCTTACCAAAAAAAAAGAGCGGCTTCAAAACGCAGAGTCCGTGTTATGACCCACTGCGCATTGTAGAAGACCTAAACCTGTTCACGAGGTATCTAATTGTTAAATGTTTAAATACGCTGTATTTAGTTTTAATGGTCATAAATAGTTAGAGATCAATGAAGGAGACACATTTCTAGATATTTACGAGTTTTCGACTTATAGGCCTACAATATTACTCAAATCCGACATTTCGTACAAAGTTCAACTCTCGTAGATAGTGTAAAAATAAACAAGACTACCAGGAATTAGATGTCTATTATCCGACGTGCAAGTATAGATTGTTAAACCAATTACAAAAAAAATTAATATATATGAGATCCAGTGTTCAAATCTCTCGACAATGACGTTTTGTTGTTTACTTTTATTTCCACCAAATTCATCAAATAACAGTTAATTCCTGACAAGTAATCTACATCCACTTTACACTATATTAGTAATAATGCTACCATCATAAACTCTATTACACTGTTTAGCTACCTGCTAAGTTTGATTGTGTATACAGTACCACGTTTTAACAATAATGTTATAAATGTGTGTAATAAAAATTAATATAGTTTCATATAAGCATATAATATATATATATATATATATATATATATATATGTGTGTGTGTGTATGTGTGAGTGTGTGTGTGTGTGTGTGTGTGAGTGTGTGTGTGTGTGTGTATGAGTGTGTGTGTGTACTTTATTACGTATAAGTTAGGAAAACCCTATACCCTTCAATATACAATTTAGTTCATACAGGCAAAGTCAGCCTAATAATAGTCCATAGATGATGGACAATAATAATAATTTTAATAATAATTCTAATAATAATAATAATAATAATAATAATAATAATAATAATAATAATAATAATAATAATGATAATAATAATAATGATAATAATAATAATAATGATAATAATAATAATAATAATAATAATAATAATGAAAGTAATAATAAATACAAGACCGGGAAGTATGGAAGAAAAAAAATTGTACATATTCATTGAGGATACCTGTCCAAATAACAGAAACAATCCTGAAATAAAAAAGTAATACATCCAAATAGGTAGTTCGTTTTTTTCCTGTAAGACAGGGCACACAGAATATAATAGAAAGCATTGTAACAAATAAAAAGATTTAACCAAATCCGGAACCGAACCTGTGACATCTTGCATACGAAGCAAGATATAAGCACTGAGCTAAGTGTTCGTTGGATTGCTCTACAAGAAAGAATACTCTTCGTTGGACAATAGGGAAAGTATTGTAGCTCTACTGAGCAAATTAGTTTACTCGTGTGAATCGCGCGTTAAAACTTGAAATGTTGTAGATCAAGAGTCCGCTCATTCTTTTTATTTTGCTAAGTGCACATAGATGTGATAATGTGTTTGTTCTGTAAGCACTGACTTTATATGTTGTATAATATTTACAGACTTTTGTGATGAGAGGAAATAATGTATATACATTTTACATTCATCTTATTTTGAGCGTATTTTCAAATTCTTAAAATCATACAGATCATATCTTTAACTTCCAATCATTTTTTTTAAATACCTCAGTTCTTTCAGTTCAGATAGTAAATCCTTATATGCTGTGTAATATCACTTTCATTATATATTGATTGAAAATTAAAATGAAGAAATAAACGCATTTGTTTATTTTAACTAGTTATTAATGTATAAATATTAAATCGTGCAGTATTTATTTTTATAATTGTTTACAAAGATTTTAACTGCTATAGTTCAATTACCTAATTTATTTCTATTTGAAACTTATCTGTAGATTAGCCGTTTTGTAGGTCCCGGAAAGAAATAAAATACATCGCTCTGGACATTACTCTAAGTTTAACGCGCACTATTGCAGTTACAGGACAATATTGGCAGAATATGTTAGGAAACATTAAACTGAAACAATGGTACTAAGAACTGTTAACAGATTGCTTCCTTGAGATGAATGGTTATATGTTAAGTCATGCTTCAGTACCCTCCTCGAGGGAATATATCATTTGGAATGTCCTAAAAAAGATAGACCGAGAATGCTCGTTTGAAAGAAGAAGAGGAAGAAGTATAAGAAGACAAAAAGGTAGAAGAAGATAATGATATATATATTATATATATATATATATATATCTCTCAGCTAGTGGTTGGTGATAATCTTGGAGTCGGTGTATAGTGCACAGTATTCTCCTTCTGTACCATTAGAAATTACTGCATCAACTCAGATGGAAAATTAACAGCCATAAGTGTAGACCTTCAACTACTATAAGTGAGGCAAAATGTTTAAAAATGCAGTCTTTTACTCTGATTAAAAGATAGATAAGCAATACTATCTTTGAAACATAAACATTCCTCATGTTCTCTTGTACTCAACATTGAAGCCTTATTCAGAGACAATCCAAAATATCCAGAAAATAAACAAACTTCATTGGATTCCTTTCCGTTGTGGAATACGATGTAATGAAATAACATACACATTAGCAAAGAAAGGCCTCCAAGTAATCATACAAGTACGTCAAATCGTTGAAGCTTTAGTCAATAAAAATGTACCAACACTATACAAACATCAGCTTCGGGGGAAAAAATGTAAGACGCTTCTTGCAACACGCAACTTTGTACCAAAAATGTCAAGGGAAAATCAGTTGCAACGTTTCAATTCGTAACTGTCCATTGTCCTACTTGCAAAACATCTACACCAACTTGACATCTTCCATTCACCTAGTTGTGTTTTGTGTTGTGATAGCGACAGTGTCATGAATAATTAAGTAGGCTACTGCTTTATAACCTCCAATTTAATCTGATGGCGAATTATATTGGGAAGTTTACCGAAAAGTGACTTTGCTCTTAAAGTCAGGGCGTTAAATTATATACATTTATAACTTTACTGTGATACTGAATGCAGTATGTTATGCAATAAAAGAAGTAACGTTTTTTGTTTTACCAATAATTTCGATGAATGTTAAAGATAAAATCTGTAATATTAAGAACTGGATATTTTACTATCTTCTAAATATTGTTCTCATATAATGCATACATTATTCCTAACTGGAGTAAAATTGTAAGAAACTAAAACTACATTTATCAGTCATTATTTTAGGTTAGAGATTAGAAATGCTGCAAATTGACCATATTTCATGAGAGAGGATGAAGCATTTCACCAAGTTCTCTTCTTGCACTTCGATTAGGATACTCTCTAAATTGGCGAAGAAGACAGATACAGTAATAACTATTTCTTGAGTGTCCTGCTAGTGTTTACCACAATGGCTTGAACGTATAATTATCTTCTATAATGATCCAATATACTCTACAACATAATAGTACACAGTTATAAGCCAATTAAAATAATTGAAAACATTAATAAGCTGCTGTAATTGCAGAATTTATGTAACAAACGAATTGAAAGTAAATTAATTCGTTTCACAATCATTTGGTAATTAAGGTACTTGAGGGTGTTATGGCCCGGTTGATGTTATGGCCCGGTTGATGTTATGGCCCATTGTTTAATGTGAACAAATTACACGAAGCAGCCAGTAGATGGAAGTGGACGGAACTTCAGGACGTTCTGAAAAGTCGATTAGGATGAATGGAGGAATGTAGTCCAAGTAGTCTTGACCGGAAACCGCCATTTGGTACATGAACGCGAAGCTAGAATTACGGTTGTCATATTTGCTCCCGGTATGTGATATATATTTTCATAGCTAATCACCATTTTAAATTGATTTGATTGTTGATATTGTATCACTTTGTAACGTACAATCTAACAGTGGAGTAATTTGTTGTGTAAAGTAAAAATGGCGGTGGTTATTACGTATTGTTTATAAAACTACTCAGTTCGTTGCTATGGCCCAGGCATTGCCTGATGTGCCATATCACCAACACATTTATAATAGATCAAAATAACTGCAATATTAAACAAATTTGCCTACCAATGTGAATGCTGAAAATGAGCCCTCAACACCTCTAAATCTAAACATAAGTCGCCGGGAAAAGGATCAAGAAATTCATCAGGGCAGAGCTCATTTAGTGACTTCTTCCCCGCACATAACAGGGTGAAAAAATACAATTACTAACAGAGATCCAGCTTCAACTCGCATGGGGTACATTTGAGGAAACAATTGTTTTCAGAGAGCAACACCAAGAAAACAACAGCTAAGATCACCAACATCAGCAAGACGAATAAATGCCAAAGAGCTGAAATAACGGAGGCTCAAGGAAATCCCAAAAAATCTACCAATCCAAACTCTCAGATGGTACTGCTCAGTTTGCAAAAAGACCAGGTTAAGGACAGGAGACTGTGTATAATGTGTAATAATTATGTTCATGAGGAATGCATGGGGCTGTCAAAAGAAGATCACGAACCTTTCGTTTGCCCCACTTGGGAATGAATCTTTGTTTCCCATAATTTGACAAATATTTTTTTGAGTTAATCATTAATATACTGTCTTAAACTGTTCTTATTTATACTGTAAATTACACTGTTTTCCTTGCATATTAATTATATTCGTGAGCAAAATTTAACCAGTGTTTTAAATGGAAAAATAAGTGGGCCATATCACATACATATGTTGTTGTTATGGCCCAAAGGTAAGGTTTAGGGAAACGACTAGTTTAGCAAATTTAACATGCAAGTAAAATAATTACTTTTTTTGTAAGAAAGTAAACATATACAAGAATATAATACGAAGAAAACCAAACAAATTCGGGCCAAAATGGCGGCTGCAAAATTCTCAAACGTTAAGTGGGCCATAACACTCTCAGTTAACTTATATAGTAGGTACCTCTTTTGAACTAGTTCAATTCAGTGAACTGCAACATAATAAGTATTTATGTTATTCTGGTGACGATTCTTATGAACGATGAAGTTATAATAAGAAGTAATTTCACGAGATGAAGTCATCTTAAAAACTAACCTTCTAAAATTCAACCTAATAGCTTATGCTACATAAAAAAGACAAATATCAAGCTCGTACGAGTAATACCGCGCCGTAACCGAGAGGGAAAGGTAGGATACATTGGTGAAAAGCTACGAGAGTTGCGCTGGTTCTTGCCTCCATGGGGGAAGATATTTTTTCATGGAATGTCGGCCAGTATGGGACCGGTGCAAACCAAGCATCGTGAGTCATTTGGGTAGCTACAGTAAGTAGCAGTTCCGGGTTGAGAAAATCAGATATAACAGCTGGAGGACCCAACACGTTGACCATATGTCACCCCTACACTGACTGGATGATTGTCTACATATGTGATGAACATATGTGGATGTGAGGCCCGCAGTCGGATGGTAAACCAAGTGCCTTCTAGGCTGTCGCGCCATGGAATTGGAGTTAGAATGAGCAATTCTTGTTAGCTTTTGAACTAAATACCGATCTGTTTAAATGTGGATCAAAACTAAGCATATTACGTGTAAATAGTAAGAGGAACGGAGTTGCTGGTCATCTTGATATCGTTAACTAAAATCAGCTTGGGCTTC
Organism: Diploptera punctata; assembly: GCA_030220185.1. Taxonomy (NCBI): domain Eukaryota; kingdom Metazoa; phylum Arthropoda; class Insecta; order Blattodea; family Blaberidae; genus Diploptera; species Diploptera punctata. The sequence continues at coordinate 61,333 of JASPKZ010008734.1, read as the reverse complement.
TATGCGAGGTGATGTAACTAACTCACCGGCACTATCGAACCCGTAGATTCTTGGCTGCGCAAATATAAAGTCCCCATATAGCCATATCCCTAACTAATATTTTTCAGTCATTCATATGTAATTTTCATCACTCAAATCGTGGTTAATAATATTCTCACACCTCATTCTTGGCAATACCTACTGTACCCTCCATTTCGTATCTTCTACATATAGTTTCCAATTCCCTCTTTTATTCCCCATTCCCCATCCGTTTCTAAAAGTCATGCCCTTTGCAATTTACGAGATTTTACTGTTCTGACTTCCCACGTAGGTCATTTAGTTCTCTCTGCTATGAAAAGTCTTCTCCAATCACCTGTCTGTTTGTCTCTACTTGGTCCAAAAGTTTTTACAAAATCTTTCTTCTTTCTTCTTCTTCTTCTTCTTCCTTCCAAGTATTAGGCCAAGGCCTGTTACGATCCTATAGAAAATTTTCCCTCCAGCGTTTCATAGGACTGCCCAGAGATCTTTGTCCTCTTGGTATATAACTATAAACAGCTTTGAGGATCCGACTTGAACTCATTCTTTCAAGATGGTGTTTCCAATTTAGTTAGTACTGTTTAATATCTTCAGAAATTGACATACACTTCAATTCTTTTAAGTTACCGGTGTTCCTTTTCCGATCCCATCTGGTGTAACCCGCTGTTCTGCGCATGAATCTCAGTTCACAAGCCATTATTCTGTTTTCATATTGTCTTTTTAGTTTCCATGCTTCACTACCATAAGTCAACACTGGTCTAGCCAAAATGTTATATAAACGTAATCTGGTGTTTTTTGTACAAGAGATGGTTTCATAACTTGATTAAGAATTTCCAAACTTTTATTATAAGTAGTAATTTTTTCAGGTATATTCTTTTCATTCCAGATAGAGAGATAATATCCAAGATATTTAAATTGATTAGATCTCTCTAAAATTTTATTCTGGAGGCAGATTTTACTTTGTATGGGGTCCTTCCCAAGAAATGCCATAATTTTAGTTTTGTTAATTGATATTTCCATATTAAATTTGGCAGTAACTCACTTATTCTTTAATAATCCTAACGTTATCTCCTCCCTGAAAGTCTGTGTTTTGTTTCCAAATAATATTATTGGGAGAATAATTGTTGTACAGATTTGCAGTTACGTGTGTCCCTGAAATACGTAGAGATTATCACCTACACAGATTCGAGTAAATAAAGAAAAGCACAGATACAACGTGAGAAGTTATATTACGTAATATTTAGTTATTATTATTGGACATATATAAATCGTATTTCACCTTCAGGTATATTAGGGTTATAGTTTGTGACAAAGTTGTAGTACTTAAATAATTTGATCTAAACCTAAAGTTTTTTATTATTCTTATTTAAAGAATACTACTTTCTGTAAAGGTTTGTACATAACAAACAACTATCCACAAGATTAGCCATCACAGTTGTTCTTGTATCTCTGAAAGTCTTAAGGAATCATCTTTATAGAACATCTCATTCATACGTCTACAACTCATTGCGTATTACATTGTCTCAGGTTTTATAATTGTTTTATTATATTCACATGCACTCGTTTTCAACTCTCAGTGTTTTAGTTGTAATACGAGTAGTATGTTTTGTCTTCTAGTAGCCTCCAATTGGGAGAAGTTTAATAAAATATTTAAAAATCGATATATATATATATATATATATATATATATATGTGTGTGTGTGTGTGTGTGTAATTAAGTAACTAAATCAGCTATATATGTGTATTTTAAAAAATCTCGGAAATGACTTAAAATTAAATCATAAGTTTATGTAAAAATAACGTAAATGACACCATATTATCGTTGGATCTCATCTATGATGATTTCAAAAACTGAGTATCTAACAAATATGAAACATGCTAATGAAAAAAATAAAAGACGGTAACCGATACTTACAGATCTGTGCTACCTACTAATGTAAATAAACCATCATCATCATCATTCATGCAAGTATTAGGCCATGTGGCCTGTTACGGTCTCAAAGAGGAATTTTCCATCCAGCACTTTTTTGGACGTCCCAGATATCTTATGCCTTGGGACAGTAAAGAAGCATGGCCTTTCGATTTCTATGAGATGGCATTCGTTGAAGATGGGCTTTTTAATTGTTCTGCTATTTTTGTATAGGTGGAGAATGGGTTCTATATCCAACTCTCCATAATTTCCTCATTTCTTTTATGGTCCCACTTTGTATAGCCCGCTTTACGGCGCATAAATCGCATCGCATTTGCTTTTATTCGGCTTTCATATATTCTTCCTATTGTCCATACTTCACTACCATTTCATGATACTGGTCTTGCGAGAAACGTATAAACCCGTAATATTGTGTTCTATTGTATTACAAATTGTTTCATTATACTGTTAATACGTCCACCGCTGTGGTCTCGAGGTAGCGTGCTGCCTTGTCACGCAGCGGGCCCGGGTTCGATCCCCGGTCGGGGCAGTTTTTCTGGGGGAGGTTTTTATTGGGGTTTTTCCTCACCTGTAAGACAAATGTCAGAAAACCTTTAAGGCCCAAACGGTCCCCGAAATCATATGGCCATCATCATCATCCTTATCATTATCATCACCATCATCCTTCACCGGTGTGGAAAGCAACGGGAAGCTACCACACCTTCACAATTCCCTAATAAAGCTGCATGCATAGCATGAAAATGCTATGATTGTAGTGAAGGACCTGCCTTCGGGCAGAATTACTATGGATGGATACTGTTAATTATCCCCGTTGTTTTTGTGAAATTTGTGATGTTTTTTGATATATCAGCTTCATCTTGAAATGTTAAATTATAACCAAAATAATTAAATTAATTTACACTTTCTAATATTTCATCGTCCAAAACAGTTTGCTAGGTACTTCCCACAAAAGATCATCACTCTAAAACTACCATACGTAAGTAAATAAAAATGTTTGCTATTAGCTGTGGCTGAAATTTGAATAATCATGTTGGCAAATTTCTATAACTATTAAATATAGTTCATAACTAGTGGTATGTTGCAATGTTCATAGATGATCACCTCGCCTTCACCAGTTCAAAAGCGTACCTCTCTTCACAATTACCAATTGTTCTTTAAAATAGATGTGAGAGGTTCTACATATGTAATGCTTTTCAAACAGAAAATTGTACGAAAACAATTACTTAAAGTAACATTATACAGTAGTTTTCTGAAGATGCACACATTTGGTCTGTCAAAAACTGAACTATAATAGAAGACCATGAATAAACATTGGAACTTGTGTATTATAATTCACTTTTCCTTTGCCATAAAAACCATCATATGTCATTAAACATTATCCACAATTTTGCTAAGCTACCTAATTTTCTAGCCACTGATTTTGCATCTATATTGGATTTAACCCTTAAATTGACAACGTATCCTATAACATAAAATAGTTTAATTTATTTAATATTTCAATAAAACAATATAAATACAAGTGAGGACAATATATTTAAATGTATGTCGAATTATACAATACACAGTAATAACTTAGTTTTTCATGATATTGTCCTCGCTGTAGTCTGTACGTTCCAAATAACTGTCTTGATAAATAATTTGTTTCACCAATTTAAGGGTCACTTCTTCATTTGATCTGTTCTATTAGTTATAATATTATGCAACAGTTACTTGTTAGTTTTGGATTATGGCACACATGAAAAATTGGCTTAAATTACTCAAATTATTAAGAACTTTTATAAAACCTTTTACACTTATTTAGTTTACAGAGCTAGAAAAATGTTGAAGTTTTACTTTATGTAATTCATCCTATTTAACCAGTCTAATTATGTAATTCATATTTTAACTTACGACATAATAACATTTCCGTTTTGTCTTCAAACGACTCTGGTTACACACTACTAGATCATAGAAAAATCAAGACACATTAGAAAAATTACACATGGAACTTTAGAAAACGAAATTTCTAATTATATAAGTCAAGATGGATGTAACATGTTAATTGAAGGAGGATCATAGGAAACCCAAACAGATGTTAACCTGTCAACCTGTCGGAATAAGACCAGGACGACCACTGAAAATACTTTTGGTTGGTGTTTCTACTGAAGTGGAAACAGATCAACAAACTATCAAAACTCCTTAATTGACTACGATGATGATGATGATGATGATGAGAAGAAAGATTATGGATCAAATTCTGTATATCAAAATTCAATTTCCTTTTGGATTAAATATATTCCAGAGATAATTTTATTAGTTGAATGCCTCAAACTGCAATTCATTTCATTTTGAAAAGGCAAATAGGTATTTGATTATTATTTGTTACCAGGTTGTTGTTACATGGATGGAGAAAAGTCTTAATATTTAAAGTTAATATTAATACTACAATTATGCTTTATTTGCTAATATGCTGTGACTAGTAATAAATAGGGAAATCTTTTCAAAAATATAGCTATTTTCATATATATAGGAAAAATAAGTGTTTGAATTGGATTCGCCTGGTGGTGTAATTGGATATCACGCTGAGGTACATACTCATAGTTCCGGGCTCGAATCCCGTCCAGGCATTTATTTTTCTTATCATATCATACCATACATATATATATGTGTATGTGTGTGTGTGTGTGTGTGTGTGTGTGTGTGATGGAATGAAATGGCAAAATGAACACAATTTATTGCACCTTTCTTCACCTTTTCGTGAAATTACTACATTTCGCCCCTTTTCCCTTCTTGTTTTATACTTCAGCACCTTTTCCTGAACTCTTCTCTGCGTTTTTAAAATATTGGACTTAAATTTTTAATTTTTCATGAGCAGCTTTTTAAAATCTCAATCCGAAATTAACAATATTAAATAAATATTAAAAAATAATTTGTGTAAACCACCAATTACTTATATACCAGCAACAATGGTCAATCTGCTGCTGTGAAGTCAAATTTAAATTTCAACTGCGTTGTTGCCTAACAGTTCAAAATAAGTTCAGTTAGTACAGTTTTCTATCTACCGACTTGTTGTTGGCTGTGTTTTACTGGTCTGAACCACAACGCATTTTGTTAGTATTACAACTGGGTTTTCATAACAATAACATGGCGAATGTTAAGAAGGATAAGTTGTATGTAATTTCAGAACAATTTATCGAAACTATGGCATCATTCTTTGATGTTCCATCTGCGAAGTAAATATTGCAATAAACTACAGAACTGTGGATTACCTCTTATCGACTCTATAATGAAGAAAAATTGGTGCAAAATAATTTGCAAGTGATATCAACTGAGTTCGTGTAAATGGTTTATACCTTAATTCAATTGTTTCAGCAACACCTTTTTAGCACCTTTTTGTATGTATTTTCAGAATATTTTTCCCGCTTTTACGACTAAAATTTGCACCTTAAAGTCCTTTCCCTAGCAATAATCTATACAATACTCGTTTTCTCTCACGCTATGCTATGTTTAGTATTATGTTGATCTGTATTCACGAGTAATTAGAATTTACCACCCAAGGAAGGTAAATTATTAACTACTTACCTCTCTCCTTACGAACTAAATGTTGGTACAATTTTTAAAACTCAACTCTTTGAATTACTTGTATACAAATTCATATATTTTATGTGATTTAAAGAATATCTGTCTCATAGCAACGAACAACAGTATAGCAAATATACCACCCTTCTTCTTCACCCAACATAGGCTTTGGCCTATAGGCCTGTTATGATCTCACTGATGAATTTTGTATCCAGCGTTTCCTTGGGACGACCCAGAGATCTCTTCCCTGTTGGACAATAACGAATTTCCCAATATATAATTATTATATACAATCTCGTGGTATGGATATATATTCCCCTGTCCACCGCTATGGTCTCGAGGTAGCGTACTGCCTTGTCCCGTAGCGGGCCTGGGTTTGATTCTCAAGTCGGGACAGACTTAGGGCCCAACGGTCCCCGAAAATCATCATCCTTATTAGTATTATCCTTTACCGGTGTGAAAATCAAGGAAGCTTCCATATTTGTAATCCCCTAGGAAAGTTGAAAACATAGTATCAAAATGATTGCATTGAAAGACCTGCCCTCGGGCAGAAGTACTATGTAAAAAATATATATATATACCCAAACACAAAAAAAATATATAACTGTAGGCTTTCAGGAAAAAGACTCACACAGACAGATACCTACATAAGCGGTCCAACCATCATCCCAGACAAAAACGCGGAATAATTAAAACCCTGGTGGAACGAGCCAAAAGGATTTCGGAACCACAGTATCTACAAGAAGAAATTAATCATCTCCAAGCAGCGTTTCAATCCAATGGATACAGCAAAACAGATTTTCGCCGAGCCATGAATCCGAATAAATACAAATCCGAAAACGGGACCAAGGAGGAGGCAAAGGGTAAGGTGTACCTACCATATATCAAGACAATAACGGAGAGAATTGGTCGAATATTAAATAAATATAACATATCTACAACCTACAAGCCAACACACAAAAATCAGCAATATACTGCGCCCACGCCACCAGCCAAAGATACAAGAGATCCGTTAAGTACTGCCGGTATATATCGCATCCCTTGCAGTTGTGGACAGGTTTATATCGGCACAACAAAAAGAATGGTTACCACAAGATTGCAAGAACACAAGAGGCATTGCAGACTAAAACAAAAGGAAAAATCAGCCGTAGCGGAACACTGGATGAACAACCAAGAACATATAATAAGATTCGAAGAAACACAGGTATTGTCCCAAACATCACATTATTACACCAGACTGTACAGAGAAGCCATTGAAAAAATAAACACAAAAATTCCTTTAACAAAAAAGAAGAAACCATGAAGATAAACAAAATCTGGATCCCGGCACTGCACAATACGACAACGAAGCCTATGACTTCTGCTAGCGACAGCCTGGACAAAACAGCACGCAACACGGACCGTGCAGAAAACCGCCTCTCCACCAGGGGCGTGCCTATAAATAGGGAGGGAGTTTCCAACGACCAGCCAGTCTGCAGCCGACTGTTGAGGAGTTCACAGAGAGCACGCAGTATCTCCTGAAGATGTCTACCGCAGCAGTAGACGAAACGTCGAGTAGAAGAACGACTGGACCACGGCCTATATGCCCGGAAGACGAACCTAACAGGGAACAAAAAAAATAGTCGACGGCTTCCAACAGCAAAACTATCTTGTCAAGACTTGATAATGATAGCTTTATTATTGAAACGCGTTGATTATTTTTAATTTTTTGTTTGGTGTTTGGGATTATAATGATAATATATGTATCAACTATGACAAATAGACTGTAAATGGGTAAGTCGATCCATTAACTTATATAAATAAATATAACATTATATATATATATATATATATATATATATATGTCCTTTACGGACTTCTAAACCGTTCAACCGATCTTCGTGAAAATTTGTATATGATGGTTTTCAGATGGGGCGTGTGATTAGACGTTACATTATGTGTTAAAATCATTAGGTGTAGGAGTTCACCTGAAACAAAAATCTAAAAATAGCTTTATCGGTCACATTTTCCGATGTTTCATAACGGAACTGAGAATATCCAATTAAAATAAACCAAGCTAGGTACTGTCAAAAAATGAGCGAGATCCTACAATTTGAAACGGAGGTTTGCTTGAAATCCCAAATTATATCTGCCTAAACGACTGGACCGATTTTGATGAAATGTATCTGATTTTTTCTTTTTTTTTTGGTCCCGCGCCGTAGCCGAGCGGTTAAGGTAGGAAGCCTTGGCGCAAAGCTACGGGACTTGCGCTGGTTCGAGTCTCCATGGGGGAAGAAATTTTCTCATGATATTTCGGCCAAGATGGGACCGGTGCCCACCCAGCATCGTGAGGCAATTGGGTAGCTACAATAAGTAGTGGGTCCAGGTTGAGGTACCAGCTATAACGGCTGGAGGACTCGACATGCTAACCACATGTCACCCCTACACTGGCTGTTGTTCATCTACCTCTGTGATTGACACATGTGGATGTGAAGGGTCAGCAGCCGGCTGGTAAAAGGGCAACCGCTGAAAAGTGGAAAGACCCTCAATCGGATTTTTTTTTGAATGCGACCTTGGATGGTTTAAATTCACAAGTGGACCCAGTAGATGGCGCTGCGATCGGGTTATATGATATTTTAATGTCAAATATGTACTCATCTGCATTACCGACATATTCTGCGCGACTACAATGCGACGTCATTATGCACGCTTCTTGATCCTCAACAGGTGACAGTGAGGAGTTTTCTTGCGAAGTTATTAATTAGTGAATTTTACGGTAAAAATGTAACTTATATTTTTATCGTCCGGCCTTGACACGAGAATTGATCGTTCGGACAGGACAAAGTCTGCCGGGTCCGCTAGTATATCATAAATAATTGTATAAGTAGGTAGAGAAACTAGACCATTATAAAAAATTTGGGAAGTACTGACAATTGTCCAGTCTCGATCCCCATTTTTGGCTCTTTCAAAGTTCAGACCAAAAATAATTTTGAATATGATTTAATATATATATATATATATATATATATATATATATATATATATATATAATATATATATATTACTCTTTTGACTTAAAGACAATGTGGATTAAAAATTTCCTCGACTGTGGATAAGGCTGTTACCTACCTTACAGCATAAAAAACTGTAAAGCGGTTTGATATTTCGTTTAGTTAGTAATTGTCAATCAAGTGAACTATAAACCTAGTAAATAAATGTGCACTGTATAATATCATGTTGGTCTAATTGTTGTGTTCCTTATCTCTACTCCGAAGGTCGAAGGCTCTAACCCGAACGTGGTGGATGATTTTAAGATGGAAAAATCCAAGGGAAAAGTTCTCCGGGAGAGACCTTTAGCCGTGGATTCCGAGTCTGAAGATTTTCAGGCTCGTAAAAGTATTTGATGTATATGACATGTTTGTTATACGTAATGCCACGACGAGTGATTTACAATTTATCTAGAAGATTTGGAAATCATATGACTTGCATTTTTCTCGACTATTTAACAAATAAAATCAAGGTGTTTACTCAGAAATCATTATTTAAATATAGTTACCGGTATTTTGATACTATTAAATTGTCATCATCAGAAAGCATTGGATACTTAAAAAAAGAGGCAAAACAAGAAATGGCTTGATGAGGAATGTGCCGGCATTGTAAAGAAAAGAAAGCAAGAAAAACTGAAATGGTTACATGAGCCAAGTGAGGTAAATTTGGAGCAATTGGGTAGTGTTAGAGGGAAAATCATGAGGTTACTAAAGAGTAAAAAGACAGAATATTTTAGAGAGAAGATTAATGATCTTTAAATTAATGCCAAAAATAGGAACATTAGAGAATTATATCAGGGAATCAGGATAGAGAAGAAAGGGTTTAGCTAGAACAAACGTAATTAGGTATGAAAATGGGGATATGATTGCAAATTCCAGGGGTGTATTAAATATATGGAAAAATTACTTTAATCAACTACTAAATGTACATACAGAACAGGCTATTGAAGAGGATAATTTACAGACAGCAGAAATGCTAATCATAGAACCAAGTGCATTAGAGGTTGAAATAGCGATAGAAAAATTGAAGCTGTATAAAGCATCAGGTTCAGATGAGATCCCAGCAGAACTGAAAAAATCAGGGGAAGAAAAATTTATGGACAAGATACGCCAGTTGCTTAATATGATTTGGGATAAAGAAGCTCTTCCCTATGAATGGAAAGAATCGATTATCGTAACAATTTATAAGAAAGGAAAAAAAAAAACTGATTGCAACAACTATGGGGCATCTCATTATTTTGAACTTCGTACAAAATTCTAATAAATATATTAGTAAACAGACTTATTCCTTATATTGATGACATTCTAGGAGATCATCAATGTGGATTTAGAAGAAACAGGTCTACGACAGATCAGACTTTTAGCTTAAGACAGATTTTAGAAAAGAAATGGGAATATAATGGTACTGTATATATCAACTATACCTAGACTTCAAAAGGCATATGATTAATTTAAGAGGGAGAAGTTACATAGTATCCTGCTGTAGTTCGGAATTCATAAAAAAATTAGTTAGACTTATACGAATGTGTCTAAATGGCACAAATAGTAGGGTGCATGTTGGCAAACAGTTTTCGGACACTTTTAAAATCCACAATGGGTTGAATCAAGGAGATGCACTATCTCCTCTACTATTTAATTTTGTACTAGAGCATGCAATCAAATTTTTAGAGGATGAGGAAGGCCTACAAGTCAATGGTATTAATAAGCTGTTAGTTTAAGCTGATGGTGTAGTACTACTGGGCGATAGTGAGGAGATACTAAAGGCCAACACGCACACACTACTAAGTAACACTAAGAATTTAGGACTGGAAGTAAATATCAATAAAACTAAATATATGGTCACACACAGAAATACATTATATAATAGAAATGGACAGCTAATGATAAATGAGGGAAATTTTGAGTAAGTGGCTGAATTCAAATACCTAGGAACAATAATCACAAACAGGAATGAGATGCACAAGGAAATTAAACATAGACTCAATTCTGTAAATGCCTATTATTATGCGTTACAGAGACTTTTGACTTCCCAGCTCCTTTCAAAAAACGTTAAACTGAAAATATATAAAACTACTATTCTACCAGTTATATTATATGGATGCGAAACATGGACTCTTGCTTTAAGGGAGGAAAGGAGATTACGAGTGTTTGAGAATAATGTTCTTAGGAAAATATTTGGACCAAAGAGAGATAAACAGATATGTGAGTGGAGAAGACTGCATAACAGTGAATTACATGGTCCTTATAGGAAGCCAGATATAATGAGAACAGTTAAGTCTGGTAGACTGCGATGGGCAGGACATGTGTCACGAATGGGGAATGAAATACGTGCATGGAAGCTTATTGTAGGAAAACCAGAGGCAAAACGCCCAGTTGGTAGACCAAGAATGAGGTGGGAGAATAACATTAACTATGTTTTGAGAAAAGTAGATTGTACAGTGGATGATTGGAAAACATTGGCTCAGGATAGGGATGTATGGAAAGCTTATGTCCGCGCTGCCATGAACCTACGGGTTCGATAGTGCCGATGAGTTAGTTAGAGTTAGTTAGTTACCGATATTTTAAAATATGTATATATTAATGTAAATGGCGACGTTTGAAAACAAATCAGAAATATGAGGTTATGTATATTCACTGCAACTTAACCATATTATTTATTGCTAAATACGATCGCAATATTGTAGGAGTGCACCCTAGTGCAGAAATAATGAAACACGTGAAACTGTATATCATGATCAACTTATAGGTTATTAATTAATTTTTTTAATAAATAAATCAGTAAAATCAAGGCATCTGTTCATTATTTTCTACATTCAATGTATTTGTTTCAGAAAAAGGGTCTGAGCTGTTCAGAATATTAAAAAGGTGGAGATTTCTTTATCACTAAAGCATGAGCTGATAAAGAGAAATCGATAAACAACGAGGTGAAACACGACTGTCATTGGTTGTAAAACAAAATTCATTGAAACCTGATTGGTCATTGACTACCATTTGGGGCATGAGCTAAATAGACTGCATAAATTGATGGATAATAATTTATATTCCTTTATCCACACACACACACTCACGCACACACACGTATATATATATACAAGGTCACTCACAAAATCATTGGAATGATGTCCACCTGGAAGAAGAAGGAAAGGAAGTCCTCGAAACTCGTGGATGCAAGAAATAAGAACTGGAATGGGAATAAGTTGACTGGAGGACATGGAGAGGATGGATAGAGATGAGTGGTGAAGGAATGTAAAACTTTAGGCACAGAAAGATGTGTAAACATTAAAAATCGATATATATATATATATATATATATATATATATCCATACATAGTAATTCTGCCCGAGAGCAGGTCTTTCCCTGCAATCGTAGCATTTCCATGCTATGTTTTGCAGCTTTATTAGGGAATTATAGGTGTGGTAGCTTCCCGTTGCTTCTGCAAACCAGCGAAGGATAATGATGATAATGATGAGGAGGATGATGATGATGGCCGGATTGATTTTCGGAGACCGTTTGAACCCTACGCTTCCTGACATTTATCTTACAGGTGAGGAAAAACCCCGAAAAAACCTCACCCAGGAAGCTTGTCCCGACCGGGGATCGAACCCGGGCCCGCTGCGTGACAAGGCTGAAACCTACCGCGAGACCACAGCGATGGACTTAATAAATAAATATATATATATATATTTATATATATAGACAGAAAGTCCCATGTAATATTTATCCGTATTTCCTTGTCGCCATCAGCTTACTTTTCTCCCTTCTCACTTCTCTTTTGTCGATTGCACTAAACGTGAACTTACTGTACGGGACTATGACCACTATTCTCGGCGACGCCGGACTACGGTTTTGAACTAATATAAGTTGTTCTCGATTATTTTTAAATACCTGGGGAGCTAGGGCTTAATTGCCATCGGGATGTCATGAATCAACTTACCGACTCCAACGACCATAGATTTGACACTGATCTCGGCCCATTATTTTTTTATTTTTCTTCCTACCTCGCTTCCTCTTAGGAAAGCTATACGTAGGAAGTTGGGCTTAAATTTAATCGGTTTCGACAGTGGTATCGGTCCTATTACATTGCTTTTACATGTCATATCCCTATGGGTGCTAGGGGTCTCTAACCCCTCAAAATGTAGGTCATGTCCCTTTAGACATTAAAGCATGATTTTTTAACAAACGTCAAACTTCCGCATTTCTAATTACTCATTTTTTTGTTCAATTCCACCTGTTTGTCATTCGGCATCTCAGGTATTCTCTCCTGGCATTGGCGTAATGTAACCCACTTCGAGGTAGTGGCGCCTGGAAGGCGGGGTTACGCTGCCCCAATGATATGATGGGTGATGACGATGGGTAATGATGCGCCAGGAGAGGCCTTAAACCTAAACTTAATCTAATGAGGTGAATATGATATTGATGATAATGATGGCCAGATGATGTTCGGGGACCGTTTGGGCCTTAAAGTATCCTGACATTTGTCTTACAGGTGAGGAAAACCCCCAAAAAGACCTCATCCAGGAAACTTGTCCCGAGCGGGGATCGAACCAGGGCCCGCTGCGTGACAAGGCAGCACGTTACCTCGAGACCAAAGCGGTGGACTAATTACTGAAATTTGAAATATAAAATCTGTTTCATTTATTGTTCCGTCCATGACGATCTACTTATATTATTTTATTATGATACCAGTTTTAATATGGAGTTATAAGTTGACTATTATCCAAAGGTTATATCATAATTTTAAAATATATGTTCTATGTAATCACCATTAAAAGTAAATAAAGGATTACATTTTGATTAAATACTCAGTAGGCTATATCTAGAAGTAGAGGACATCCGAATTTTAAGATAATTTTTTGCGCGATAGTGCGTTTTGCCGTACTTACAGCAATGACGACCATGATTGAAATTTTAACTTCCTACATTTCGGTGTTGCCAACCTAAATAATTAATACTGTAATATTACATATTACAAACCTCGTGTGGGAAGTAAAACCGCTGCCCTTTATGTATACTACGTACAATGTATATACAAAAATATATCCAAAAGGCAGTTTTAATATACATATACGAAACAAATCACTGCATTTTTAAATGAACTGAACTTCATTTAAAACAATATAAAACAATAAATACGCACTTGCCGCCATTTTATGACTGATGTCACGATCTGCTGTAGTCTCAACTAATAAACATTGCCCACACTATTAACATTAGTCTGTTGTTTATAATGACTGCAAATATTTTCAACAAAGATGCTATTATTTTACTATTATTTATTGTTTTCAAAACACCATCGCGCAAAAAATAATGTACAACGCACGTTTGTGAAGTGTTTTACAGAATCTGGGAAATTAAAAACCTCGATATCGCTCGGTTTTTAAATATTTCCTCTCTTCTGTAAAAACCCCTTCCCAACTTCGCATCGTAATATACTATTGCTTTTAAAATAAAACTTAGACATGTCCAACAATAAAACATAAGAAAATTGCAGAACATCCAGAAATAAATCTGAAAAATGACAATTTGTAAAAAAGTACTTCGCGATCCGCCTCCATTAGTTTACTGCACGTTACATGGAATTGATATCTAAAATGCAACGCTGAGCGATGTTCTTTTTTCATTGCACATGAATACATAAGGTGAAATAGAACGCGTTGCGGAGAGTACATACGACAATAAGTTTACAAAAAGTGTGTTATTTATATAGTTGAGTTTACATGAGGGCAAGTTGGTGCACTCCAGGTTACTTTACAGGAGTGTGTCATTTATTTAGTTAGATTTAGATGAATACAAGTTAGTTACATGAATGAAATGCAATATGTATTTTATTTCGTTAAGTTCAGTGCATTAATTTAATAATAAACCGCTGTTCATTTTCAAGGAATACGTACGATGACGTATCGATTATTGTCGAAAATTGATTCAATCAACAGACAATTATTAAAATTCGTCGAGATGTTGAATTGAATTTTCTTAAATATCAATTTCTTTGTGTGTAATTTTGGAAACATTGCACTGAAAATGTATTAAAATAAATATTTGTTCTATTTCGCCTTTCCACTGAAAAAAAAAATGTAATCATGCTTCCGCGTTTTCATTTATTATCACCTCACTATGATGGTTATCCATTTATATAAAATCGCGTGCCGCGACTACTTGACAATGATTAACAAGTGGAATCATTACAGTGGCGGTAGACGGCATTTTTATATTTAATTATAAATAACAGCTGCGTGGAAACAAAGCGAGCCGCTGGACAACCATTATAGTGAGGCAATAATACCGGATGTTAAAGGAGATACTTTTTGTATCGTCATATAACTCGAAATATCCTATACAGCAGTTTGTAACTTTTTAAAACACTTTTACGTGTTTTTTATCCCGAGTTTTCCCGATTTTTATGTAGGTTCACTTTTTTAATCAGTTCGGATATATTTTAACAACATTTAACATAAATCTCGCCAATTTAAGTACTTTTAGTATTGAATTCATAAAAATTACGAAGTTATATTACAGTTTGTAAAGAATCCTAACTTGAGAAACCAGTAAAGTGCAGTGCTTTGGATTTCAGGGTCAAAACCAAGTACTTTACAGCACCGTTTTTTATGTGAGTAACTTCCTTGTACAAAGGCATTCTACATAACAAAGGAATAGTTTCTAACATCCACACAAATTAAATTTTAATATAATTATGTATAATTTTTTTAATATAATAAAATTAAAGTAGGAATGGTTGAGCATTCCTTTCCTTTTTTTCATTATACTCTCTTTTAAGAGTTTTGAAAAATCTTACCTTTTTGGTGCATTTTTAATAATGTTTCCCTTCTAAAACCTGGACCCTATTTATAATATATTTTCCTTTCCATTAATGCAGTTCTTGCAATATTGTTACGGAATACAATTCCGTCTTTAAAAGTAATTACAGAACATACCGAACATGCGTTTTGTGAAATAATTATTCCCCTAACAAATTTGTTACTACTGTGCAACAGTTTGTTACTATAGATATCGTAACAATCTGGCTAGCATTAATATTAGTCTTAGGAAAACAATGGCATTAGGGAACTTTGGGGCGTTTAAGAGGAAAGAATAACACCGGTCTACAAAATCAAACTTTTTTAAAATCATTAAATCATTAGAAATAAAAATATTACAGGAATGGTCAAATAAATGTAAACCAAATGGAATAAAATTAAATGAGAACAAATACATACATAACTTGTATATTGTGTCTTAGTACAATTAGTCAATTAGTACAATTTAGTCAAACACTAGGGTGTTATCGATGTTATGCATATGGTGTCCAGTGTGAATTACATGTTTTCCGTAATTGATTTTCCTCCATTATAAATGAAAATCAAGTTACGCAAAACATGTAATTCAGGCTGGACACCATATGCATAACATCGATAACACCCTCAAAATAGTACATAGAGAAAACATTCCAACGAGAATAAATATACTGGAGGAAATCGCAATCCTAAGAGAAATCAACAACAACCTGATTTTCAATGAATACACACCCAGTCCACACAATCCTCTGTAAAAAATTCTCACAACCAAGTCAGTGCTTCAACAAGGGTCAACAAGTACGGACCTAATGCATTCTGCTGATGATGGGACTAGTCCCGAAAGGCCTACAGAGTTTTAAAACAACTTAAGTTGAGATGAAGGACTTACATGGTAACTATTTTATAGTTTTTAACCGTACATCATATTACTGTGAACTAATACCTCAACGGAAACTTACCATGAATTTTACGCACGAGAGTTCAGATAGAAATCTATAAAAGTAATAAAAGCAGATTAAAGTGGTATTTCTTTGATTGAATTGATTGTTTTAAAAAACTATTTTCTCTTGTAATTAATTTATAATAGAGCAATTTCACATGACTGAATGCTATTTACAGTACACACTGCAGCAGAGTGATTGTGTAAATAATACAATTGATTATGTATAACTGTAGGCTTTCACGGCCGGCGTCTTGATCCCTGTTAGGTTCGTCTTCCGGGCATATAGGCCGTGGTCCAGTCGTTCTTCTACTCGACGTTTCGTCTACTGCTGCGGTAGACATCTTCAGGAGATACTGCGTGCTCTCTGTGAACTCCTCAACAGTCGGCTGCAGACTGGCTGGTCGTTGGAAACTCCCTCCCTATTTATAGGCACGCCCCTGGTGGAGAGGCGGTTTTCTGCGCGGTCCGTGTTGCGTGCTGTTTTGTCCAGGCTGTCGCTAGCAGAAGTCATAGGCTTCGTTGTCGTATTGTGCAGTGCCGGGATCCAGATTTTGTTTATCTTCATGGTTTCTTCTTTTTTGTTAAAGGAATTTTTGTGTTTATATATTTCAATGGCTTCTCTGTACAGTCTGGTGTAATAATGTGATGTTTGGGACAATACCTGTGTTTCTTCGAATCTTATTATATGTTCTTGGTTTTCATCCAGTGTTCCGCTACGGCTGATTTTTCCTTTTGTTTAGTCTGCAATGCCTCTTGTGTTCTTGCAATCTTGTGGTAACCATTCTTTTTGTTGTGCCGATATAAACCTGTCCACAACTGCAAGGGATGCGATATATACCGGCAGTACTTAACGGATCTCTTGTATCTTTGGCTGGGCGCAGTATATTGCTGATTTTTTGTGTTGGCTTGTAGGTTGTAGATATGTTATATTTATTTAATATTCGACCAATTCTCTCCGTTATAGTCTTGATATATGGTAGGGTACACCTTACCCTTTGCCTCCTCCTTGTTCCCGTTTTCGGATTTGTATTTATTGGGATTTATGGCTCGGCGAAAATCTGTTTTGCTGTATCCATTGGATTGAAACGCTGCTTGGAGATGATTAATTTCTTCTTGTAGATACTGTGGTTCCGAAATCCTTTTGGCTCGTTCCACCAGGGTTTTAATTATTCCGCGTTTTTGTCTGGGATGATGGTTGGACCGCTTATGTAGGTATCTGTCTGTGTGAGTCTTTTTCCTTTACCTTGTGTCCAAGTGTATACAGGAAAAAGACTCACACAGACAGATACCTACATAAGCGGTCCAACCATCATCCCAGACAAAAACGCGGAATAATTAAAACCCTGGTGGAACGAGCCAAAAGGATTTCGGAACCACAGTATCTACAAGAAGAAATTAATCATCTCCAAGCAGCGTTTCAATCCAATGGATACAGCAAAACAGATTTTCGCCGAGCCATAAATCCCAATAAATACAAATCCGAAAACGGGAACAAGGAGGAGGCAAAGGGTAAGGTGTACCTACCATATATCAAGACTATAACGGAGAGAATTGGTCGAATATTAAATAAATATAACATATCTACAACCTACAAGCCAACACAAAAAATCAGCAATATACTGCGCCCAGCCAAAGATACAAGAGATCCGTTAAGTACTGCCGGTATATATCGCATCCCTTGCAGTTGTGGACAGGTTTATATCGGCACAACAAAAAGAATGGTTACCACAAGATTGCAAGAAACAAGAGGCATTGCAGACTAAAACAAAAGGAAAAATCAGCCGTAGCGGAACACTGGATGAACAACCAAGAACATATAATAAGATTCGAAGAAACACAGGTATTGTCCCAAACATCACATTATTACACCAGACTGTACAGAGAAGCCATTGAAATATATAAACACAAAAATTCCTTTAACAAAAAAGAAGAAACCATGAAGATAAACAAAATCTGGATCCCGGCACTGCACAATACGACAACGAAGCCTATGACTTCTGCTAGCGACAGCCTGGACAAAACAGCACGCAACACGGACCGCGCAGAAAACCGCCTCTCCACCAGGGGCGTGCCTATAAATAGGGAGGGAGTTTCCAACGACCAGCCAGTCTGCAGCCGACAGTTGAGGAGTTCACAGAGAGCACGCAGTATCTCCTGAAGATGTCTACCGCAGCAGTAGACGAAACGTCGAGTAGAAGAACGACTGGACCACGGCCTATATGCCCGGAAGACGAACCTAACAGGGATCAATACAATTGATTAATATGATTGTTGTTCTGTACGTGATAAAAGTGTATTATTAAGAAACAATCTCTGAAGAAAAATAATGCTATTTATTATCGATCAAAGTATGCATGACTGACTGACATAAATATCAACTCATCATGCTGCTTAACATGGTCATTTACATCGTTTTCTGAAATCTCATTCCTAATTCGATTTTCCAAAATACAGTTTGGAGGACACATTTCAAGTTACATTTTAAATAAAAATAGAACCCTTAATCACAATTAATACCTGAGG
This sequence comes from Diploptera punctata, assembly GCA_030220185.1. Classification (NCBI taxonomy): domain Eukaryota; kingdom Metazoa; phylum Arthropoda; class Insecta; order Blattodea; family Blaberidae; genus Diploptera; species Diploptera punctata. Next base: position 42,546 of record JASPKZ010008734.1, on the reverse strand, counting down.
TATGACCTAATATGTTATGAGTGACTGACTGACATATCTGATTTTTACTTCGAATTTAAAAATACAAATATTACACCAATATAACACAATAATTGAAACTAGTTAAACAGCTGCGGTAACAGAGATTAATAAAGAACTACAAATACTTTATCAATTCTATGAAAAATGATATATTCTAAAGTAAAAATTTATATCAATAATGTTAACTCGCTAACCATCTATCGTTTTAATGACGCAAGATAACAAAAATATTAAATAGTTGTTAATAAAAGGTCTTCTGTATGATTAGAAAGACCTATTTATTTTTTTATTATATAAAACATTCCTCATTAGAGGAATGCCTGAAGGACAAAGTGATACAGACAATTATTTTTTTTTAAATAGATGAAATACATTTTGTAAATACATTTTAAAAAATCAACTTGTAGGCCTGATTGAAGTATTCATACTATAAAGTAGTAATTTTGTAAATATGGTTTCTTAAAATTGCAATTGATCCTCTAATGGCAGCGATGGCGATTTTAGGAAGATACACTCTGTCCAAATCTAAGGAATTCCAAAATTTGGCTAAAAATCCTGGGATAGTACCTCTTGCCCCGATCATCAATGCTGTGACAGTTATACTATCTAGTTGGTATTTATCTTTGTAATAGTCAATTGTTATATAAGTAGGGGCCTATATGTAGTAACCTGATACGAGATTTAATATTTCTGATTTTTAGATTGAACCCTGAAATAAAATATACTGACATGGACTTCACAACATGCTTTCTTACCTCTCACCTATAATGTCACAAATAAGAAAGAATACAGTCCCTATACATACTCTCATTAAGTTAGTTATCAATGCCCTTGCTGTTTCAAAATAAAATATTAAAAATCACACGATATAGCTCACCAATAGTAATATCTGTTTTTAAACGGAACTATTGAAACAAGACTCATTAGTCTTACAGCACAATGTCCTGGCGACTCACTTCATTAACTCTACAGAAATTTCAGAATCGCTTACTAAGGATTATTTTAGTCCCACTAATAAAGATATAATGTTTCCTTTTACTCACTGTAGCTGAGCGGTTTGAAGCAAGGTGACTTCGTGGAGAATCATCATGGGGGAAGAAATTTTCTCATGGAATTTCGATCACAATGGGATGGTGCCCTCCTAGGTTCATGAAGAATTTAGGAAGCTGCAATAATTAGCGGCTCCAGGTCGATAAAACCAGCCATGACGGTTGGAGAATCCAACATGATGACTTCATGTTACCCCTATATTGGGTACATGATCGTCCACCTCTGTGATTAACATATTTGAATGTGAGATCAGCAGCCGGCTGATAGGCCAATGTCTTTTTAGTTCTGTCGCGCAGTGGAGTGTTTATTTACGCACAAAACTTGTGAATTTTTGGGCTGATTGTTTGTTCAATAATTGTGCATTCTCTGTAACCTGTAACATGCGGATCCAACACTTTCTTGTTGTGAACTCCATGATTTAACGGTATAGCTCTAAATTGTTCAAATCTTTCTCTAGAAATTCCTTTCCTACCTAATTTTGTTACACAGAAACAGTTAGGCCTATCTGGTTGAATTTACTGCACACAGTATAACAGAATTGTGTAACACTTTGCATCTTCTTCCCCCATTTTCCAGACATCCGTGCCATCCTTTTTACTTGACCGCCAGTCAAATCTATAACCCCCTTTCCATGGTATGTTTAAAATAAGTTGTAATCTATGTTCAATACAAATATGCAAATGATCAGTGTCACATTGCTCAATAAATAGGCCTACTTCTGTTTAATGTACCTGCTGCTCAATCTGAAATTCATTTTATCGCCTCAAGGCTTGGAAAAAGTTCCAATTGTTCGGAAAAAACTTACCGTAAGCAAAAATCTACAGCACATATACTGACACTAGAGCAAACGATCACTTCTGAACTTCCCTGTCACCTTGCGATTAAACCAGGAAACAGCATTTGAGATCTGCTAATTGCTCCAATTAATCTGGATCTCATTTTTCTCTTTGTAGGTATAATGTTCTGAGAAATCAATATGTATGATTCTTCATTTACTGCAACATTTTTTTCTGATAATTTTTAAATACTTCCTCCGACTGCCTTTTAGGTCAATTTGACACAGAAGTAGGGTCAGTAATTGTTTTATGTTGTGCCGTGATGACGAAAAACGTACTGCGTGACGTAATATTTTACCCTCTGTGATGGTGAAATACTATATTCGGTGCTCTTTTCCTCTCCTTTTCTTATCCCTTCCACTTTACCCTCCTTACGTCATCGGCGCGATTAGATGTGCGCCGAGACTAATGTCCGAGACGCGAAGTCAAGTATCTTTTACAGTCGAAGTAAAGTTTGGTTCCAGGAATCCGGGGATCAAGGTAAGGATGCCCTGAGCCGAGGACTGTTTATTTTTGAATTCAAGAAGAAGCCATTAGAGAGATGCGTTATTTATTTGGAATGAGATGAAGAGCACTAAGTATGATGAGCTAAATTATGCAGGGCATTTCGTCATCTAAACGTTTGTTATGTCTTCATTGATGACTGTTCATTATTATTAGGTTCTAGTTCATTTGTGTCATTTATAATTCTAAGGGGCAATTATGTTAAAAAGGACAGCGAATTGTATTTGTGTTTTTTTATACAATATTAATTACAGATATTTTGGTATAAATATCGGCTCAACTGCACTTCTACTAAGACGCTGTGATTGTTTTAGGCAGTTGTAAACTAGTAGCGCTTGATCTGTATTTACTAACATTATTTTGAATACTTTAAACTTTTTCAAGACATATTTTTATAATATTAGATTAGACGATTTTGAAGTATTTATTTAAGATATGCAAATCACAGTAGTTATGACAACTGTAGATTCAATATTTAGTGAGTGGCTAACTGATATTTTCTCTCACATATTATGATGCACGTTTAATATGCTATAATTGCTATATTTTTCATATCGCTTTTTGGGTTCGTCGGTGTTTTGGGAAATGCGAGCGTTAGGGAGTGATAAGTAAGCGAATAGAACAGGCGGCCATGTTTGTATAAACGTTTGGTAATGTTAATGATTAGTTAAGGTATATTTTTTTTAGACATAGATTTGTAGATTTATTGCAACCGTTGGTCCATTTTAAATTTCATAGCGACGGAGAGTAAATCGAGGATGGATAAATCGATATGTGGTTCTAAATAGTGGTATATCTGTGGCTACTATTAAAACTCTGGCGCATGTGCGCACTGTTGTTCTGTAGGACTGTTGTAAGATAATCAAACGCTAGTTTAAGTGCAGGTTATTTTTCGAAAATTACTTAATGTCTTGTGATATGACGGATTTTGCTTAGGCGTGTATTATAAGGTATACGTGAAGGCCTGAGATCACGTGCGTGCTATAGAGGTGCTATGTTCCTAGTCGCTTAGGTTCATGACACAGTTATTTATATCAAAAGCTACAGAGAAAATGGTGGCTGTAAGCTCAAAGTATTCATGCTGAATGATATTAGGTCACAAGTCGAGATCGTTATTTGCAAGAAGGATGAAATGTGTCAAAAGCTATATATAATATTTGTGGCGGTATAATTACATCCAAGTTAAGATTGTAAATAAAATCCTGCTCGGATGCAGACCAATTTAAGTCAAGGAGTTAGACAAGGATGTGGTTTTTACCAATGGGCTCTTTCATTAATATACATGAACTTCAATTACTAACGAATGGAGATTACAACCACATGACAGTATACCACATAATATATTATATAATTTAGCACCAGACCGGCTATTGATTTGCAGATGACATATGTGTTTGTATACGAATTAAGCAGAAGATGAACGTACAACGTTCAGGTCCACTCTATTTCAGTTTCAGTGGTTGCACCAAATTGGCAATAAACTACAACATTGATATCTCAACAGAAAAATATAAAGTCATGGCTTTCCTAGGAAAAGACCCAGTTCGCAGTAAAATTGTTATTAATAAAATATTAGAATAAACCAACACATTTAACTATCTCGGATATCAAGTTACATACGAAGAGGAAACAGATTTTAGTCAAACAATTATAAAATTTAACAGAGTAACAGGAATTATAAATAATATTTTCAAGTCAAACACAGTACAGCAACACACACGAACTAAAATTTATAAAACACTGGCCAGACCCATATTATGTTACGGCAGTGAGACCTGGACAATTCGCAGTGTAGATGAACAAAGACTAACTGCGGCAGAAATTAAAATTATGAGACGTACTGCAGGTTACTCAAGAACAGACCATTAAAGGAATTCTGAGATTCTCAAAGAATTACAAACAGAATCAGTCATGGAATATGTACAAAAATACAGAAACAACTGGAAATCTCATGTAAGAAGAATGAGCAGAACAAGAATACCACGTCAGATCTTAAAATACCAGCCACCAGGCAAGAGATCTGTGGGCAGATCCTTCAAACGTTGACTTGAGACCGTAACAGACCACTAGGTCTATCACATGAAAGGAAGAAGAAGAAGAAGAAGAATACGTAGAAGAAGACTACGTAGAAGAAGTAGAATACGTAGAAGAAGAAGAATACGTAGAAGAAGAAGAATACGTAGAAGAAGTAGAATACGTAGAAGACGTAGAAGAAGAAGAATACGTAGAAGAAGAAGAAGAAGACGCAGCAGAAGAAGAAGAAGAAGAAGAAGACGTAGAAGTAGAAGACGCCGTAGAAGAAGAAGTAGAAGAAGCCGTAGAAGAAGAAGTAGAAGAAGCCGTAGAAGAAGAAGTAGAAGAAGCCGTAGAAGAAGAAGTAGAAGACGTAGAAGAAGAAGTAGAAGACATAGAAGAAGAAGTAGAAGACGAAGTAGAAGACGTAGAAGAAGACGTAGAAGAAGACGTAGAAGAAGACGTAGAAGAAGACGTAGAAGAAGACGTAGAAGAAGACGTAGAAGAAGACGTAGAAGAAGACGTAGAAGAAGACGTAGAAGGAGAAGATGAAGAAATATGTCTGTATTTCCGCGGTGGAATGTAACAGCTGAGTTAAGCCGTTCGCCAGATTTCCTAAACCATGTTTGTTAGTCCTCAGCGGAGTGCGGCAAGAACTGAATGTTCGTAGATATTAGCAGTATAAACGAGAAATCAAAAGTCAGTCATTCAGTGGGAAAAATAACGACTTTACAAGAAATTGTAAAGTTATATTTTTTGTTAGTTTTAACTGCGATGTGCAGGATATTTAAAACGAACGGGGAATGAAAGAGACGCATAGAAGCTTCTTGTAGAAATATCGGAAGGAAAACGCCCAGTTGGTAGACCAAGAATGGAATAGGAGAATAACATTAACCATGATTTAATGGAAGTAGATTATACAGGGAATGATTGCAAAACTTAGCTCAGGATAGGGATGTACGGAGAGCTTATATCCACACCGATATGTGAACTTACGGGTTCGATGAAGACAATTAGTTTATCATTCGTATTACGATTACATCTTATTACTTTCGCATTTTCTTCTGCTGATTTCATTCTCTTCATACTTCTCGTGATGCCATCCATCCATTATTGTGGGGTTCCTATTCTCCTTCTCGTTTCAGCGTTCCATTCCAAATTCATTTTCGGAATTACATTAATCTTGTCTGAAATCCCTGATTGTCCCAACATCCAATATTCATTAACTGCTATATTGTATCTTAGCTAAATTCCAGTCGTTACTGCAAATAAACTTGCTTAAGATATTACTCCGCCGACGTCTATTGGCGGAACCGTGGTGTTACTTTTACCCGCCATATGACTGAATTGTGTACGGAAGTATCAATGATAGAAACATATTTCCTAGGTTATATCTTATAACTAGAGGAAATAAGAGAGAATACAAGATAAGGAACCGATAATTAGTAACTTCCATTTCTTATTTATCTATGACAAAAATTATATATGGGCCTACGAAACCAGATATTTACACTTTTTCCATTATGTCGATAGATATCCTATATTTCCAATTTCATTAGGTCTATAAGCAGATACATGCTCAATGCTTTCTTATCTGAAAATTCTCCCTCTACAAAGGAGAAATTAAACCATACTAACCACTTGTTTTCGGATTGATTTCAGAGTGACCCGTGGTCTGTGTTCTGCCTCATGTGACATCTAGGAAACCAAGGTAGTACTAGGATGTGAAAAGTAGATAAAATTTTGCTTAGATGACTTTTTATTCTGGCTGAAGGATCTTTTACGAGCCTGGAAATCTTCAGACTAGGATCCCACGGCTTGAAGTCCCTCCCGGATAACTTACTTCTTGGATTTTTCATCCTAAAAGAGTCCATATATCCCGTCTAGGTTTGAACCCGCAACCCTCGTGACCAGAGGCAAGTAGCATAATAACCACTTGTCCATCGCGGTCAATGCTTATTTAATGTATCATTATTATTATTATAGGTCCTATAACTCAAACATAACGTATATAGACATGTGCTAGGTAGGCATAATATATATTTATATTGTAGAATTTCGCGAAAGCATGAATAAGAAAGTTATCTTGGGTTTTCCGCGTCACTGAATCGGTGGCCAGAGACCGGCCTTGAATCCATAACGCGGAAAACCAAAGAAAAAAATTAATCATATATATATATATATTAAAGGAAAAAGGGGACTGTAATCGGGTTTTAAGGTTTTAATGGGTCCAAGGATATGGGTTCATGGACAGTTGTGCTCCGGACTAGATGGGTTCAGGTTCTGGTAGAACAATGGACTAAAATCTCGGGAATCCGTGAGGAAAGGATGTTCACTTAGGGAAAAAACAGTAGGCCCAGTGTGATGTCTTGAAATTGACGATGCACTTTTATTGTCACTTGAATTACATTCGTCGTATTGAACGAAGAGTTTGACGAGAAGGCTGTTGGTGGGTCAGAACTAATAATGGTTATAACACTCAACCAAGCGATGTAACTTATACCGGCACATTCGCCAGTCGCGACTCTGCTCGCAACCGACTACTGAACTGCCTAACTAACTAACTGCTGAACTGACACTAATTTTCGTTAAGTAAAAATATTTATTAATTCCGAGTGGGCCGGCATTAGTCCCTTCCACCAAAAGTCTTATCGTCTCACAAACAGTTTATATGTTACACTAATTTTGATTGGTAAATTTTACCTTAAGGGCGTTATCGTGGGTGTTAAACTTAGAAGTTTGTGGCCTCGTTCCCTCCCTTTAAATTAGTTGCCTCATCATATAAAATTTTCAGAGTTGACCAAATGGAGTGGTCCTTAAGGGCGCGGCTATCTACTGTCGGCATCTACCTTACGCCGCAAAGGAGTCACCCGCTGTTAACGACATGTACTAGTTGAAATTAGTTTGGGGATAACTCTTTCCACAAGTTACCTAGGGAAATCCAATTGCTTGTTTGTGACTTCCCAGCCTTTTGTAAGAAGATTTGGGCTTAGCATTGTTATAGAAATTTGATAATAGTGCAGTCTTCTAAATCCTCTTAACAAAAGAAACTGCAGACTTTTTCCCATTGTATAAGGGCTTAAGGATCCATTGTATGATGTTTACTAATTTCATTCGCTACAATAGCAAGGGTCCAGGTCTATGACTGGCGCTAATTGCTTGATACTAGTGTTTTATTTATTGCTTATTAAATTATATTGTGATAGGTTATATCATTTTAATTTTATTACTATTGCATTCCTATTTTCATTACAATTAGTTTGAGTATAAATATGCCCTACTTCTGATACTAATTACGGGTTCATAAATTATTCACCCTTGATGAAAGTACTTATTTATTTAAAATAAGAGGCTGAGTGAATGACTTGTCACAAATTGCCCGCTTTTTATTTAAGTAATTTTGAGGCTTTGAAATTAATTAAATGAGAAGCACTCTCGTTTTTTGTTACACAATAAATTATAGTTTTTTTTTTCTTAGGCTCCAACCCTACCTGTTTTGTTGGGGACTGGGTAGTTGACTTACATATTTGAAATCTCATGACAAAGAACAATACGTCATCAATGTTTGTAAACATACATTAACACGCTTATCGTACTAAGAAATCTTCTTTCCTGAAATAGATTCATGAACATAATACATACAATACATATACAATACAATAACTTCAAATCACTGTCTTTACTATGTGTATTATTTTCTTCCATTAATATAACACTACGCGGTGTTGATAACGACAGCACTTATTTATCGTATAGAAATTTAACGGCACTTTTTTTTCACTTTACTTTTCATGTTGTCACACGCGCAATATCGGCACTGTTTGGTGAAATACTTTCTTACCCTAATTTTATTTACAATATGTGTACATGGCATAGATCGGTACTGTAGCCAGTCATTTTTTTTTCAATATACTTAGATTTTGGATTTGATTTTAATTTTAAAAAAATCGATTAGATAATATAAAATATATTAGTGGTGGATCTGTGCACCTAATAAATTGTGTTAATTGTTATTGTTTATCCGTATCTTATTTTCATGTTCTCATGACATACAATGTCGAAAATATTGGTTTGACAAGGGAACAATAGAATCGTTAATTATTTCCCATTTAATTAGGTATATGTATGTATATGTATACTTTACAATTATTTATTTATATAAGGGATTTGCTTTGAAGCAATCAGTTTTTTTAAACTACCGACTCGTCTAGAAGTCGTTATTCACATTTTCAATATCCTTTTACGCATCTTGTGTCATATTATTCGACATTCATAGGCGCCTCGCCATCATATGGAATATTATTAATATTCACGACTTATTATTTATTCATTTAAATATGGAATAATTATCCTCGTTACTGCGTTTTATCATTTCCTTTGGCATCATAAGTATTAGATTTAAATCAAGCATAATTAATTCGATCATTTACCAGTCGAACAACATTTATACCATCGCGCGCAAAAATAAAATATATCTCGAATACAAAGTTCTACACATGTCAGCATCGCTGTCCCCGCAGCGTGATGACCATTTCGTCAAACATTATATCGTCATTAGTAAAATGACATCCATTGTCAGCAGCGCTTACCTGTCAGCGTTGATGACCTTCTTCACGAAGTATTTATCATCATAATCAATCAATATTTCTCAATAGGATAAGTAATATCGGGCCTCCATGCCCGCAAATATTACTTGAATAACACGTCGTACACGAATAAGTATGGTGACTTCTCGAGTTGCCATATCATAATACTCAAACCTTGTATATATTAATAAACGATTTTACGCGCTTTATCGCTTTATTCTGTCTTTCGACTTTCAATTGAAACTGCATAATGCTTAAATCCCTTGTTGCATATACTTAATGCCATTAGTTATAATCGTCGTCATCCTTAACGAGGATCCTTTTTAATAAAATAAATAAATGAATATATTCAATGAACTGCGATTGATACTCGGCGTTGGCCTATCTCATTATCGTTTTATTGATCAAGATTTCAAGTTTATTTATGATATAGATAATCATTCTAACATTGAAAATTTTTAGCGTTCTCAACTCGATTGCGTCGGCAATGGTACCTTTACATATAAAATTTGATTTAAATTCAAGATATTTAAATATAGCCCTAGATTATTGTTATCGTATACGGCGTTTAATTATTATTTTTATTCAATATTTATTGTTCACAGATCCACTTGGTCCGAACTTTTAATGAAATATATTTTCTTTCCCAGTACATTTATCGTGAGACAGTATTATGTTTTATATGCCCACTGTGATGCATATATATGTATATTAATAGTTGCATATATGTCTTAAAGTGACTTTAATTATATTCTTTATCAAGTTACTATCTATCAAATCTTAACATAAGAAATTAGATCATAGGAACTGTCATAAACGTGTGCCCGCTACTCGTTTTTTTAGGCATTATAATGACATTTAATATTTTAATTAATATATCGGTTTTCTTAATCCATTATCTTACAAAGTTCCAGCAAGAAACTAACATTATATATCCATGTTCTTTATGTATTCTACATTTCCTCATTTACTACTCACTTCTACACATTATTGTTGCATAATAATGTCTCCGATTCATTTTGATATGTCCTGGGTTCGATCCCGATGACTGTCTACATATGTACTTATCAGTTATTGAGCCTGTCTTTCACTGATTTCATTTTCGAGCTCGTGCAAAATTACTAGGCTCTTATCAAAATTATCTACATTATTAAATCTCCTTTTTGACTCTAATCTGTAAGTTCTGGGAACTATACCGTAATTTTCTACAATTCTAACTTTATTATTTATTATTTCGATCTGAGATTCGCGGGTTACGACCGACTCAACATCTAGATCGTTCGTGATCAACATGCTTGCAAACATGTTATTTGCAATCACCTTGATCGACGGTTTGTCTCTGCCACGTATTTTTGTGGACCAAGGATTGTCTGTTTCCATGTCTACAAAGTACTTTAAATAATATTCATTCTTTACTTTCGAGTTTATTTTACCCTTGTATCTAGTACAATGTGTACATCATTCAATCTGTTTTGGGTGGCTACCTGGGAACTTTTAATACCTATGTCACTCGTACAAGCTTTAGTTGTTACTTCAGACATTCCTTGCTTCATAATTACATCAGATTTTTCACATATTATGTTATCATTCATACTCTCACTCATAGACCCTGATGCATTGTTATTGAATTCTATCCCATTTATATTTTCTTCCTCTATTTTACTAACTTCATCTTTTCTCTCAATTAATATTTCTCCCTTTTCTAACTGACTCTTGTTATTTTCACCTATATCGTTTGTGTTTTCGGAGGTGGCCTCGAACTCACTCTCCTTGCTCTCTTTAATTTCTGGTTCCTGATCCTGTTTCCCTGATTCTGAAAAATTTTCAAAGTATCGTTCTCTTCCAACCCTATGTTTTTCATATAATTTCTCCTTTTCCAATCTAGCTATTTCATTTTCCTGTTTCAACCTAGCTATGTTTTCATCTAATTTTTTCATTCTTAATCTCCGTTCTTCTCTTTCCTGTTTGATCTCCTTCCTCATTTCTAATAACAACTCCATAATTGTGTTGGAATTGGCTGGGTTTAGATTTCCCTCCATTTTTTTTATTTTTAACTACTTTTCCTAGTTTATTTCCTACTTTGTCTCCTATTATATCCACTATCCTTTTACTTATTAATTCTATTTTTATTCTATTCACTTCTTTTACTTTCCTTCCATTCTACATCCATCTTCCATAGACATGCACACTTTTCAATTCGACACATTATATATTTTCTTTATCAATAAATTTTAAAATATTTTTTTTTTCACTGATACCTTTCGATGACTTCTATTATTGCTTACTGTCCTTGTTAAGGTCCCCTGGTTGCCATATTTTCCCCCAGGTCTTCTTCCTCACGTTCGTAGGATATTCACTACTGGAACACGCCTATCCACTCTTCGTTGGACGGTTGTTCAGTAGTTCCTCGAAGCGCCGTAGTTGGGCCGCCATATAAAGGAAAAAATTATAGTTGGCGCCCTATGATGCAGATTATAATCGGGGATCCGTGATGAAGGATAGTAGCCCCACGTTGGGCGCCATATAAAGGAAAAAGGGGACTGTAATCGGGTTTTAAGGTTTTAATGGGTCCAAGGATATGGGTTCATGGACAGTTGTGCTCCGGACTAGATGGGTTCAGGTTCTGGTAGAACAATGGACTAAAATCTCGGGAATCCGTGAGGAAAGGATGTTCACTTAGGGAAAAAACAGTAGGCCCAGTGTGATGTCTTGAAATTGACGATGCACTTTTATTGTCACTTGAATTACATTCGTCGTATTGAACGACGAGTTTGACGAGAAGGCTGTTGGTGGGTCAGAACTAATAATGGTTATAACACTCAACCAAGCGATGTAACTTATACCGGCACATTCGCCAATCGCGACTCTGCTCGCAACCGATTCCTGAACTGCCTAACTAACTACTGCTGAACTGACCGTACTCTAACGAACTAACTGCTGAACTGACACTAATTTTCGTTAAGTAAAAATATTTATTAATTCCGAGTGGGCCGGCATTAGTCCCTTCCACCAAAAGTCTTATCGTCTCACAAACAGTTTATATGTTACACTAATTTTGATTGGTAAATTTTACCTTAAGGGCGTTATCGTGGGTGTTAAACTTAGAAGTTTGTGGCCTCGTTCCCTCCCTTTAAATTAGTTGCCTCATCATATAAAATTTTCAGAGTTGACCAAATGGAGTGGTCCTTAAGGGCGCGGCTATCTACTGTCGGCATCTACCTTACGCCGCAAAGAAGTCACCCGCTGTTAACGACATGTACTAGTTGAAATTAGTTTGGGGATAACTCTTTCCACAAGTTACCTAGGGAAATCCAATTGCTTGTTTGTGACTTCCCAGCCTTTTGTAAGAAGTTTTTGGGCTTAGCATTGTTATAGCAATTTGATAATAGTGCAGTCTTCTAAATCCTCTTAACAAAAGAAACTGCAGACTTTTTCCCATTGTATAAGGGCTTATGGATCCATTGTATGATGTTTACTAATTTCGTTCGCTACAATAGGAAGGGTCCAGGTCTATGACTGGCGCTAATTGCTTGATA
>JASPKZ010008734.1:0-25000 GCA_030220185.1 Diploptera punctata | reverse complement strand
CCAGACTTCGGCCAGACTTCGGCCAGACTTCGGCCAGACTTCGGCCAGACTTCGGCCAGACTTCGGCCAGACTTCGGCCAGACTTCGGCCAGACTTCGGCCAGACTTCGGCCAGACTTCGGCCAGACTTCGGCCAGACTTCGGCCAGACTTCGGCCAGACTTCGGCCAGACTTCGGCCAGACTTCGGCCAGACTTCGGCCAGACTTCGGCCGTCATCAAGATCAAGGAAACAAATAATAATGGAAACAAGAGGGCTGGACGATATGGGGTGAAAGGATAAATAAGAATGGTGAAGGAAAGTAAATCTTTAATCAGGAAAAGATGTGTAAATATTAAACATCTATCAATAAATACATAACTAATTGGTAATAATTATTATTCTAAATTAATTCTTCTATCTGTGATTATGGATTAATATACTTTTCTAAGTTTCTCGCAAATAAGTTGTTTTTTAAAATCACATTAACTAATATATTGCGTGTAACAACTAATTAAGTCTTCGCATCAATTATGTGGCGCCAGATATTCGTATGAACAAGGGTACAGTGAAATCATTTGGGTATGATGTAGATAAGTTTAAAAATGCTGAGATTGAGAGGAAATATAGAGAGAAAATTGATGAAAGATTAGCGTTAAGGGATAGAAACGATGGACTGGAAGAATGTTGGAATAAATATGAAAACATAATTCATGGAGCTGCCATGGAGGTTGTTTGGAAACGAACGGAAGAAGAGAAGTGTTTGGTACGATGCAGAGTGCGAGCAGATAACGAAATAGAAGAATATAGCATATAGAAAGATGGTAAAATGACATTTTACGAGAATGGCTGAAAGGGAATACAAGGAAATAAGGAAACAACAAAAGAAAATACACAGGAGGAAAGAAGAGAGAATACTTTAAAGCCCAAATACAACAGGTAGAACAACATCATCAGATCCAAGAAATTAGAAAGTTCTACCAAAATGTCAATAACGTGAGGAAAGGATATCAACCTAAAATAATAGCATGCAGAAACAAATAGGAGATATGATCATGGAGAGAACAGAAGTACTGTCCTAATGGAAAGAGCATTATGAAGAGTTGCTGGGAACTTTGCCTTCAGTGGATTCGGATAATAAAAATGGGGAGAGAAATGTACTGAGACAGATAGATACAGAAACTTAATATATGGGAACTGATCATGGAAATGAAGAAGACTCTTTACCGACAAATGAAGAGACTGAAGAAGCAATGAAGAAAATGAACAATAATAGATCCCCTGGATCTGACAACATACCTGGGGAATGCATTAAAATGGGAGGTATAAATCTAACAAAACAGGTTCATAAAATTATAAACTTAGTATGGCAAGTAAAAATGATGCCTAATGAATGGAAAAATGCCCTATTTTTAAAAAGGGGGATATGTATAGTTCCGAAAACTATAGGGGAATATCACTCTTGAGCACAACCTATAAGATATTTTCAAGAATATTATGTGAAAGGCTGAAGCCCTATATGGAAAATATGGAACAGTTCCAATGTGGGTTCAAAGGGAACAAATCTAAAACTGACCAAATACACTCAGTTCGTCAAATACTGGAGAAAACAATGGAATATAACATCAGTACATTTTACCTCTTCATTGATTTCAAATCTGCATACGACACTATTAGGAGGGAAGCAGTGATCCAGGCATTCACTGAATTTGGCATATCCAAATATCTGGTTAGATTAATAAATATGACAATGACAATAACTAGAAGTATGGTTAAAATCAAGAACGAACTTGCTGAACCATTTCGGACACAAACAGGCCTGAGACAAGGAGATAGCTTATCATGCATGCTGTTCATCATTGCACTTGAGAAGGTACTGAGAGATGTCAAAGTTAATATCAGTGGTATAATATATAGTAAATCCATCCAGATAATGGCATATGCTGACAATATAGTTATTATTGGCCGAACCACGAAATCTATAACGGAAGCTTTTAATGCTATATCCGTAGCAGCAGAATCTATGGGACTCAAAATTAATGAAGAAAAAACCACATTTACGCAGTTCTCCAACAGACATATAGCTAAAGACCGACTAGAAATATAAATTTCAAATTGTACATGAATTTTAATATCTGGGCACTATAATCACTGATGGCAATAATATTAATAAGGATATAAGAAGCAGGTTTCTCCAAGCCAACAGATACTATTATCCACATAAGGACCAATTTAAATCACACGTTCTAAGTCTGGATGAAAATTAAAAAAAAATATAAAACCATACTGAGACCAGTTACTATTTATGTCAGTGAATGCTGAACACTTAGCAGAGAGAATGGAGAAAGACTGAGAATCATTGAAAAGAAACTCCTGAGGAAGTTCCTGGACCTGTAAATGATCGTGGAGTATAGCTGATAAGATGTAACGATGAAATCTACAATTTGTATTCAGACTCAGATATTGTAAATATTATTAACATTTTCAGACTGAGATGGGTGAGTCATATAATGAGATTGGAGGAGGAGAATACAACTAGAAAGCTTACACTACTGAGACCAGATGGAGAAAGAAGAAGAGGAAAACCGAATCTGATATGGATGGATGGAATAGAGGAAGACCTCCGAAAGCTCGGGGTCCGGGGATGGAGGAGGAGTGCGTTGGACAGGGATGCGTGGAGAAATGTCCTAACAGCAGCCAGGGCTCATAAAGGGCTGTAGAGCTGGAAGAAGAAGATATTCGTATACACTTGTAATTTTTAATTTACGCATGTGGATAAATTTGGGAGCCAAATGTTGACTTCCAGATTTTTGCTGATTTCTTCACATTGTGGATCACTGTGGAGTTGTTGTATCTTCATTTCTTACGCCATCCCTGGAATGAGAATAAATTCTTAGTAGTTTTTTTTAATATATCAGGTGTTGAAAAATTGTTTACATAACAACATATGTGGCTACCTTCCTGTTTCAAATTTTTCACCAAAAATCTTACAACATTTTTAACTAAAAAAAATTGTGTTTGAAATAAGAAAACTTAAGTTATATCCAGCAAATAAAATTAATGTACACTTAGCAAAAAAAAAAGAGCGGCTTCAGAACGCAGAGTCCATGTTATTTCGAATAAAGTTCAACTCTCGTGCATAGTGTAAAAATAAACAAGACAACCAGGATTTTGATAACTGTACCCGACGTGCAAGTAGCGTAGATCAAACCAATTACGAAAAATATATATGAGAGACAGGGTAAAAATTCCTCGACAATGAATTTTTTTGTTTATTTGCATTTCCGCAAAATTCATCCTATAACATTTAATACCTGCCATGTAACCTAAATACACTTTACTCTATATTAGGTAATATTGCTGCCATCATAAACTCTGTTACTCTATTTAGCTACCTGACTAAATTTGATTGTGTATGCAGTACCATGTTTTAATAATAATGCTATAAATGTGAGTAATAAACATTAATATAGCTTCATATATCTCTGTACTTATTAATTACGTATTAGTTAGGAAAACGTTTCATCCATCTATTAAAAAAAATTAGTTCATATAGGCTAAGTCCAGCCTAATAATAGCCCATAGATGATGGACAATAATAATAGTGATAATAATAATCCATCCATCCATAGTAATTCTACCCGAGGGCAGGACTTTCACTGCAATCATAGCATCTTCATGCTATGCTTTGCAGCTTTACAAGGGAATTATAGGTGTGGTAGCTTCTCGTTGCATTCCACACCGTTGAAGGATGATGATGATGAGATAATGATACGGATGATGATGACGATGACCATATGATTTCGGGGACCGTTTGGGCCTTAAAGTTTTCCTGACATTTGTGTCACAGGCGAGGAAAAACCCCAAGAAAAACCTCACCCACAAAAACTGCCCCGACCGGGGATCGAACCCGGGCCCGCTGCGTGACAAGGCAGCACGCTATCTCGAGACCACAGCGTTGGACGATAATGATAATAATAATAATAATAATAAAGTAATACTATTTATAAATAAATAGTAATAATAAATACAAGGCCGGGAAGTATGGAAAATATATATATATATATATTTTTTTTTTTTTTGGTTGAGGATACCTGTGTAAATAACACACACAATCGTGAAATAAAAAAAACTTCCAAATAGTTAGTTCGTTTTTACACGCTTTATATTAGCTTGACCTGTATCTATCTATCTATCTATCCATCTATCCATGCATCCATCCATCCATCCATCTATCCATCTATGTAACGGAATTTTTCAACGCGATTTTCACCCATTTAAAATCATTGGACCGACTTGAAACTTTGTATACTTGTAGAAGACCCGTGACAATATAATAATTTCATATCTATTTTCTAAAATCCTGGCCATAATCTTCAGAAAATAAAACAGTGTTTTTGTATCAATGTAACGGAATCTTTCAACGCGATTTCCACCCACTTAGAAACATTGGATCGACTTGAAACTTTGTATACTTGTAGAGGACCCGTGACAATACAATAATTTCATATTTATTTTCTAAAATCCTGGCCATAATCATCAGAAAAAAAAATGAAAACTGGTATAATAGGTTGCGGACTTGTCGAGTTTTTAGTCAATCGTTGTAAGAGCTCAGTTGGTAGAGCGGTGAACTCTTAGTGGTATATAATTTCAGTAATCCACACGTCGCTGGTTCAAATCCGGCTGGGAGGGTTTTTTTATAGAAGGGTATTACTTTTAGCTCATACTACAATAGTATCGAATTAAAGATATTTACATTTTTATCTTATTCTGTAAAATATTAAAAATAAAAAATAAATAATAGTTTTAAAAAACTAAAAGAACACGCTTTATTAAAAAACTAAAAAATGAAAAATAATTTTAATTTCCAATACGCTTGGGATGAAATAAAGTGGTCAACAAAAAAATCATCTCGAACATATATAGAATAAAATTAGAGTTATCAACAAAAAGGAAATAATTTTACCATCAAAAGCGTGGGGTGCTTTTTATGATTTTTACATTTTCTTCTTAGAGAGCTTACTTTTACCAATATCTGTTTATTATCAAATGTATTAATTGATATAGAACACCCCACGCTTTTGATGGTAAAATTATTTTCTTTTTGTTGATAACTCTAATTTTATTCTATATGTGTTGGAGATGATTTTTTTGTTGACCACTTTATTTTATCCCAAGCGTATTGGAAATTAAAATTATTTTTCATTTTTTAGTTTTCTAATAAAACTTGTTCTTTTAGTTTTTTAAAACTATTATTTATTTTTGTAAGAATGGACACACAGAATACAATAGAAAGCATTGTAACAATTAAAAAAAATTAACCTCGTCGGGAACCGAACCTGTGACATCTTGCATACGAAGCAAGCCATAAGGCACTGAGATAAGCGTTTGTTGGCTTGCTGTACATAAAAGAATGCTCTTCATTGGACGAAGAGGAAGGTGTTGTAGCTGTACTATGCAAATTAGTTTACTCGTGTGAATCGCGCGTTAAAACTTGAAATGTTGTAGATCAAGAGTCCGCTCATTCTTTTTATTTTGCTAAGTGCACATAGAGGTGATAATGTGTTTGTTTTATACGTACTGACTTTATATGTTGCATAATATTTACAGACTTTTGTGTTGAGGGGAAATAATGTATATACATTTTACATTCATCTTATTTTGTGCGTATTTTCAAATTCTTAAAATCTTACAGATCATATCTTTAACTTCAAATCAATTTTCTTTTAAAATAACTGGGTTCTTTTATTTAAGAGAGTAAATCCTTTTATGCTGTGTAATATCACTCTCATTATATATTGATTGATAATTAAGTAGATGTTTGGCACGGGAAGACGGCAGCAGCTGCAAATTCCCGAAGTTAGAGAGAAATTAAAATTAAGAAATAAACGCATTTATTTATTTTAACTAGTTATTACTGTATAAATATTAGATCGTGCAGTGTTTATTTTTATAATTGTTCAGAGATTTTAACTGATGTAGTTCAATTGCCTTATTTATTTCTATTGGAAACTTATCTGTAGATTAGCGTGTTTTTTGCGTTTTGTAGGTCTCGGAAAGAAACAAAATACATCGCTCTGGACATGACTCTAAGTTTAACCCGCACTATGGCTTTTACAGGATAATATTTGCAGAATATGTTAGGAAACATGAAACTGAAACAACGGTACTGAGAACTGTTAACACATTGTTTCCTTAAAATGAATGTTGTAGGTTAAGTCATGCTTCAATAACGTCCTCAAGGGAAGGGATATTTGGGATGTCCTAGAAAAGATGGACCAAGAATGCTTCACTGAAACCATTACAGGCTTTAGGACTTTAACTTGTTTGGAAGAAGATGGTGATGATATAAATATATATACTAGTATACACACATATTGACTGTCAGGTAGAGGTTGGAGGTAATGTTGGAGTCTGTGTATACTGCACAGTATTCTCCTTCTCTCCCATTAAAAATTACTGCATCAACTCAGATAGAAAATTAACAGCCATAAATCTTGCCCTTGAACAACTACCGTATGTCAATTTGGTATTTATACATAGGCATTTTTATTAATAAAAATTCAATTTTCAGAAAGTTTTCAAAAGTAAAGAACTGCGATGGGCAGGACATGTTGCACGTATGGGGAATGGGAGACTTGCATGGAAGCTTCTTGTAGGAAAGTCAGAGGGAAAACGCCCAGTTGGTAGACCAAGAATGAGGTGGGAGAATAACATTAATAACACATACTTCTCATTCAATTAAATAGATCAATTCATTCGTAATAAAATAAACACTTAAAAAAATATTCACTATGATTTAAGGGAAGTAGATTATACAGGGAATGATTGGAAAGCATTAGTTCAGGATAGGGATGTATGGAGAGCTTATGCCCGTGTGGCCATGAACCTACGGGTTCGATAGTGTCAGTGAGTAAGTAAGTAAGTAAAGAAAAAATATTTGTGGTTTGAATGAAACACTAAGTTATATCTAAATATGTAGTTCAAAACTTAATTATAAAATAAACATAATTTTATCAAAATAAATAATCTTTATTACACCCAAATACAAGCCAATTTGCTATTCATACACTAAAGAAAACACTGTAGTGTATTTGCTTGTCTAACTTGCTTAAACATTAATGCTACATGAATACTCTAATTTGTGCATTTGTTTACATCTGCCTATTCTGCTGGTTGTGTACACTTGCAGTCAGTCGCCTCCAAAATGATTAAATGTAAAGAATTCAGTTCTGATCTGAAGGATACAATTGTAAATCTTGCACTTAAGGGATATTCTTTGAGAAAAATAGGGCGACTGATAGGCAAATGTCATGCAACAGTACAGTATATACTAAATAAATTCAAGTATAAAGGTTCAATAGAGAATGTTCCGAGAAAACCTAAACAAAATAAGTTAAGTGAAAAGGAGGAGAGAACCATTGTGAGAAAGTGAAATTCAACCACAGAATTAGTGCCCCAAAATTGCGGTCTACTCTAGAAGCTTCTACTCGTAAAAAGGCATGTACTGACACAGTTCGGAACGTGTTACGCAGAAATGGCTATCATGGAAGAATGGTTAGAAAAAGGCCGTATGTAAGTAAGAAGAACCGTGTTGTAAGACTACAGTTTTCAAAAGAACATGTAAATAAGGGGCAGGCATTTTGGAATAATGTTGTCTGGTCTGATGAGACTAAAATCAACCTGTTCGGTTCAGATGGCATTCATAGAGTCTGGAGAAAAGCCAATGCGGATAATTATGTGACCAATACAACACCTATAGTAAAACATAGGGGTTGGTCTATAATGATGTGGGGGTGTATGTCGGTAAAAGGGGTTGGCAATATACAGTTCATTGACAATGCTATGGACAAATTTATGTACAGGGCAAGTCAAAATGTTGTGCAGGTTTTCAGAAATTTATTATGTGAAATGTAATGAACATATAATATTGTGAGACATATTGTTTGAAAGGTAAACTCTCAAAGTTTTTTTTTTTAAATATTCACAGATGTTCTATGTGAGCGCCTTTTGTTACACGACAGATGTCAAGCCGATATTCAATCTCCTGCCAAACTTTCTGTAGCAGTCCGCGGTCGATATCAGCAATGGCTGCTGTGATGCGGGCACGCAGTTCATGCAGTGTTGTTGGAAGTGGTGGTACGTAAACATGATCCTTTACAAGACCCCACATGAAGAAATCACACGGGGTTAGATCTGGTGAACGAGGTGGCCAATGAATGAGTTGTTGATCACCCTGAGATGCACGGCCTATCCAGCGTTGTGGTAAAGCCGTATTCAAATGGTCTCGAACACTGCCATGGTAATGTGGAGGGGCACCATCCAACTGCAGAATGAAATCTGGACTATCCGCTTCAAGCTGCGGAAGGAGCCATTGTTGTAGCATATCAAGGAAAACATGTCCGTTCACAGTACGTTCATGAAAGAAAAAGGGCCCATAAACCTTTGCATGGGAAATGGCACAAAAGACATTCACTTTCGGAGAATCGCGTTGATGTTCCAGAGTTGCATGGGGGTTACCAGTTCCCCAAATCCTTACATTGTGTCTATTCACTTTTCCTGAAAGGTGGAAAGTCGCTTCATCACTGTAAACTACCCTCTCATGGAACTCATTCTCTTCCATTAATGCGAGAAAATCAACACAGAAGGACGCTCGCAAAGCATAATCGGCGGGTTTTAAGGCTTGAACCAGTTGCAAGTGGTAGGGTTTCATCTGTAAACGTTTCCGGAGAATCCGCCATACAGTTTTTTTTATGGTAGTTGAAGTTCTGTCGCTCCCCGGTAGGTGGATTTCTGTGGACTCCGCACGAAGCATGTGCGAACGCGTTCGACTGTCTCTTCACTCGTCGACGGACGGCCAGTCGATTTTCGTTTACAGATACAGCCTGAATCCCTAAATTGTGTGTACCACTTACGAATGGATCTCCCATCCGGCGGGTCTTTATCGTATCTGGTACGGAAATGTCGTTGAACACTAGTCACAGAGTTGTTTACATGGTAATCAAGCACACAGAAAGACTTCTGATCCCCAGTCAACGCCATTTTCCTTTACTGCTCTGCTGTTGACATCTTGCGGGTGAACGCGGAACTTTAGAAGTGGACAACTAAACTTTGAGAGTTTACCTTTCATACAATATGTCTCACGATATTATATGTTCATTACATTTCACATAATAAATTTCTGAAAACCTGCACAACATTTTGACTTGCCCTGTATAACGACATTCTTCATAAGAATGTTAAAGTGCAGCAAAATTGGATATTCTCCCTAAGTACATGTTCCAACAAGATAGCACCCCAAATATACGGCGGACTTAAATAAGACTTGGTTGATATGGAACGTGCCAAAGCAATTGAAAACTCCTTCTCAATCTGCTGACTTAAACCCTATAGAACATTTATGGGCGTTTTCTAAACCTAGGGTCTACAGCAGAAATTCTTCTTCCAAAGAAGAATTGAAGAAGGTGGTTACTGAAGAATGGTGCAAAATCAGTCCTCAGATATGTGATAGGCTTGTTAGATCCATGTAGCGTAGATGTCAAGCTGTTGTTAAAGCTAAAGGATACCCTACAAAGTATTAAGGACCGTTCATTTTTTTTCTTCATTTTTTTTTATTTTTTCCTCCATTCTGACTGTATGAATAGAAAAGTGACTATAAAATTTACAACTTTTAAAAGTTTTTTAATATATTGTACGATAAATGTTTATAGAATTTGTTGATTTGTATATATTATGTAAAGAAGTGTACCTGAAAATGTTTAGTTAATGGCAAAATATAATTACAATATTCTGATAATTAAAATTGTGCTATTTCAATTATAAAATCTGAGTGTATGAATAACAAATTGACATACTGAATAAGTCACGCAGGAAAGTTTTCAGAAATGTCATCTTCTACTCTGATTAAAAAAATCAGTAATATATGCATTGACACACAAACATCCCTCACCTTCTCATGCATAAAAAATTCAAGCCTTATTCAGAGACTTCTAAAATATCCAGAAAATAATTAAACTTCAATGGATTCGTTCGCATAGTGAAATACAATGTCAACTTTTATGAGATTCATGATATGTTCCGTTGAGGTATTATTCAGATTTAAAATATAAAATTATGGAATATTCACCTGAAAGGTCCGTCTCCTCAACTTTATTATTTATTTAACTGTAGCGCTTTCGGAACTAGTCCCATCATCGGCAGGATTCAAAACAGTTTTGAATCCTGACGATGATGGGACTAGTACCGAAAGCTTTTATATTTTAAATTGGAATACAATGTAATGAAATAACATACGCACTAACCTAGAATGGTCACCAATTAATCAAACAACTACATCAACTCGTTGAAGCTGCAGTTAATAGAAATGTAAACCACGAAATGTACCAACACTATAGAAACATGAGCTTGGGAGAAAAAAATGGAACACGCTTCTTACAACACGCCACTTTGTACCAAAAATGTCTAGGAAAAAATCAGTTATAGCGTTTCAAATCTTAAATGGCCATGACCTCCTTGCAGAACATCTTCACCAACTTAACATCTTCCCATCACCTAGTTGTGTTTTTTGTTGTGATAGCGACAGTGTCAAAAATTAGGACCTTATGAAACTAAGTACTGGTTTGAAAACCTCCAATTTAATCTGACGGCGTAGTATAATGGGAAGTTAATCGAAAAGTGACTTTGCTCCTGATGCCAGGGCGTTAAATTATATACATTTATAACGTTACTGTGACACTGAACACAGTGTGCAATCAAAGAAGTAACGCTTTTTGTTTTACCAATCTTACTTACTTACTCACTGGCACTATCGAACCCGTAGGTTCATGGCCGGACGGACATAAGCTCTCCATACATCCCTATCCTGAGCTAATGCTTTCCAATGATTCCCTGTATAATCTACTTCCCTCAAATCATAGTTAATGTTATTCTCCCACCTCATTCTTGGTCTACCAACTGGGCGTTTTCCCTCTGGCTTTCCTACAAGAAGCTTCCATGCAAGTCTTTCATTCCCCATACGTGCTGCATCATCTTGATTAATGTTAAAGATAAAATCTGTAATATCAAGAACGGCATATTTCACTATCTTCTAAATATTTTTCTCATATAATGCATACATTATTCTTAACTGGAGTAAAATTGTAAGAAACAACATTTATCAGTCATTATTTTAGGGCTTATGCTATAAGCATTTTAAGGTTTGAGATATGAAGTGATGCAAATTGACGATCTTCCAGCAGTTGAGAATGAAGCATTTTACCAAGTTTTCTTCTTGCACTTCGATTGGGATGCTCTCTAAATTGGCGAAGAAAACAGATAATAATTATTTCTTGAGAACCTGCTAGTGTTTACCACAATGTCTTGCACGTATAACTATCTTCTATAATTATCCATTAAACTCTAGAACATAATAGTACACAGTTATAAGCCAACCAATTAAAGAATTGAAAATATTTACAAGCTATCTACACAATAATTTCAGAATTTACGTAACAAATGAATTGAAAGTTAATTAATGCGTTTCATAATCATTTGGTAATTATGTGGTAACTCATTTGAACTAGTTCAGTTCAATGAACTACAACATAAAATTATTCACGTTATTCTAGTGACGCATTTCATTCTTATGAACGATCAAATTATAATAATAGCAATTCCTCGAGAAGAAGTTATCTTATAACTGACTAAAAATCAACCTAACTAATAAGTAATAACATATGCTACGTAAAAAAGGACAAATATGAGGCTAGTGTGTGTCATTTATGTTAGCTTTTAAACTAAATACAGTTCTGTTCAAATGTGAATCAAAACTAAGCATGTTATGTGTAAATAGTAAGGGGAACGAAGTTCATAGAACAAGTTGATATCGTTAACTAAAATTAGTTTGGGTTCTATGCGAAGTGTTGTAACTAACTAACTGGCAATGTCAAATCCTTAGGTCACGGCTGCGCAGACATAAGCTGTCCATATATTCATATCTCGAACTAACATGTTTCATTCATTTATATGTAATTTTCCTCACTCTTATCGTGGTTAATGTTATTCTCCTCCTTCATTACTGGCAATACTTACTGTACCCTCCGATTCTTATTTTTCTATATAGAGTTTCCAAGCCCCTCTTTCATTCCCCATCCGTTCTACATGTCTTCTCCTTACAATTTAAAAAATTGAGTTGACCTTATTACATCTGATTTCCTCGAAGGTCATGTAGGCCTAGCTGTTTTATGTAGTCTTCTCCTATCACCTGTCTGTTCGTCTCTCTTTTGTCCAAAACGTTTCCTAAGAACTTTATTCTCTAACACTCATGATATTTTCTCCTCCTTCAAAGTAACCCTCCATGTTTTGCATATATATATATAACTGGGATAATAATAGTTTGTACTCGTATATTTGTAGTTTAACTTTTTTAATAAGTTGTGTTGACTGGCGTCTCTGTAAATCGCAGTTCTTTAAACCATAACTAAAATTTTCTAAGCTCTGGATGTCATAATAACATGAAAAATTCACACAGACCTGGCAATCTTCACTATTTATTGTAGCGCCAAACCAACAATACTCTTTATGCATAAACAATATAAGTTGCACGAAGTCAAATTTAGATTAGTATTTATGAAGATCTAGTTTCATAGCTATTTGTTGCAAAACATAGAGTCTCTGATAGGACAGATGGCGTTTACAATTTTCTTTATTAATAAGGCTATATTTAATGATATGGCGCTAAAAGTGTGCGTACACATCAGATGACGTCAACATCTATTTTTTAAATTACACATAGCCAGTTGATGCATAACGCCATCCAATTGTTGGTAATTGTTTTATTGTGTTCACATGTATTCTCGTTGTAATAACTATGCCTTGTCTTCAGGCAGCCTGTAATTGGGAGAAGCTTAGTGATGTAATTAGGCTTATTTAATTACCTCAGCTAAATATGCACGTTTCTAAAAATCCACAAAATATACGAAAATTAAATCATATATTGGAATAAAAATAACCTAAAAGACGCCATATAATAATAAATTGTAAAACAAAAATATCTCAACATTTTATAAACATTATAACAAAACAAAAGAAGGACGCCGATTCCTACCTATCTTTCTACCTACTAATATAATCTAACCTACTTAGCCTGCCTCGTTCAACCTACCAAATGTAACATAAATAAATATTTTGACTATTAACTGTAGGGAAGCCGGACATCATAGACATTATAGAAAAGAAAATATTACAGTGGTATGTCTATGTCAAAAAATGCCAGAGCAAAGATTGCCTAAAATTGTTATGGAATGGATTCCAATGGAAAGGAGGAAGACAAAAAAACTTGGATAGAAGGGGTACAAGCAGCTATGAATATCAGACAATTGGAGGAAGATCAATGGATGGGCAGAGAGGAATGGCGTTTGGTTTCCGGAAGACGGCGGCAGCTGCCATGATACCGGATGATGATGATGATGATTATAACTGTAGCTGAAACTTGAATATTTATTTGGGAACTTTCAATAACTGTACATATAGTTCATAACTAGTGGTCTGTTGGAACATTCATAGATGCTCATCTCGCTAGAATACTCTTAACCAGATAGAAGGCGTATGTTTCTTCACAATTACAAACTGTTCCTTTAAAGTATGTGAGAGAGGTTCTACGTATGAATTGTCTTGTGAAGCAGAAAATTGTTACTCACTTGTTGATTCTCAGTAATGTAAATGTCTCCTGGCCACGTTACAAATCCCTCAGCTGTTGTTAAAGTACAAACCAATAGGACATAGAAGGGTTGGACGCCCATTTTGCTAGATGGGAAGATTTATTTAATCCCACTTGATGCGAAAACAGGTCAAAAGGCCTAATATCATGAAGTAGAAGAGGAAGAAGAAGCAGAAAATTCTACTAAACACTTCAAGTAACATTATACCGTAGTATTATGCAGACGTACAAATTTTGTTATGTCAAAAGCATAACCATATTGAGTTCTATAATAAATGTCCAGAATATAAACACAGCAACTTCTGTAATAATTAAATTTGCCTTTGCCTTAAAAATCCCCATGGGCTATTAAACGTTTTCCTGAATTGGGCATAGGCTACTTAATTTTCTAGTTAACACTATAAGTAATTTTCTATCTATGATATTTGCTTTAACCCTTATATTAACAGCTTATCCTATAACATACTTTTGTTTAATTTATTTAATATTTTATTAAAACGACATAGGCCTAAATACTAGCAACAGAAATTACTTAAATCTATGTCGAATTACACAATATACAGCAATAGCTTACAGTTTTATATGACTTTGTTCTCGCTGTGGTCTGAAAGATTTAAATAACTGTCTAGAGAAATTAATTGTTGATTTTGGATCAGGCCATGTCAGAAAATGAATTGGCCTTAAATACTCAAATTATTAAGACGTCTTATAGAAACCTGTACACTTACTTAGTTTGTACAGTTAGAATAATTTTGAAAGTTTACTTTATGTAATTTATCAAGTATAATAATGTAATGTGTACTTTAACTTACGGTATGATAAAATTTCCATTCTGTCTTCAAAATACTGCTGGATACACACTACTAGATCATAAAAAATGATGTTATGTTAGAAAAATGACACATGAATTTTAGAAAACAAAATATCTGATTACAAGTCAAGATGGATGCAACATGTTCATCGAATGGAGGATCACAGGATACCCAAGCAGATGTTAATCTCTCAACCTGCAGGACCAAGACAAGGACGCTCCACTCAAAATACTTGTAGATGGTATTTCTATTGAGGCAGAAACAGGTCACAAATGACCTAAATTTGTGAATGTACTATGATGATGATGATGAAATAAAATATTATGGATCAAATACTCTATATCAAAGTTAAATTTTCTTTGAATTATATGATATTCCATATATCATTTTTATAATGAATGCCTCAAATGACAGTTCATTTCATTAAAAAAATAGGTATTTGATTATTTGTTACCAAGTTGTTACGTGGATGGAGAAAATTCTTAATACGTAATGTCCATATTACTAATTCAATTACGCGTTATTTACTAACATACTTTGAATTGTCACAAACCATAAAATACCTGTTTCCACTCACGCTGTGGTATGTTTAGTATTAAGTTGTACTGTATTAATGAGTAATTAGAATTTACAACCTAAGGGAGGTGAATTTTAACTAACCTACTACCTGTTTACCTCGATTTATTATTCCAGTTCCTGATTGTACCTGATAGATTTAACAATTAATAAAGACTGTAGGCCTAATATTTTAGTACAGTTGTACAGTATTTTTACACGCTTTATCAATATCGATTAATAACACGATTTTCACCCACTTGTAAACATTGGATCGACTTGAAAATTTGTATACTTGTAAAGGACCAATGGCAATACAATAATTTCATAAATTGTTTCTAAGATCCTGGCCAGGATCATCAGGGCATCAACAAAGTAAAGACCGGTATAATAGGTTGCGGACTTATCGACTTTTTAGTCCATCATCTCTAGTAGGTCAGTTGGTAGAGCGGTGGACTGTAGTGGTATATAAATCAGTAATCCATAGGTCGCTGGTTCAAATCCGGCCCGGAGGATTTTTTTAGAAGAGTATTACTTTTAGCTCATACTACAATAGTATCGAATTTAAAGATATTTACATTTTATCTTATTCTGTAAAATATTAATGATAATTTTGTAAACTTACCACATTGTAATTTATCCAAAAAATATGAGAAGGATACGATTAACTGTAACTATTTATCTGTATTAAAATATTAAAAAAATATTATAATAATGTTAGTTAATAATAATAATAAAATAATTATATTCGTGCCTAGACACTAAAAATATCGTAAGCAATTAAATTTTCATGGGATTCCGGTTTATGGCAATCAATTAGTCTAAGAATTAAAAAAAATATTGTTTTAAAAAACTAAAACAACACGCTTTATTATAAAACCGAACTAAAAAAAATAAAAATAATTTTAATTTCCAACACGCTTGTGTGTGGCATTTGTTAGGACTATTTAACGAATAAAATTAAGCTTTTTTACTAAAAAATCATTGTTTAAATATACTTACCAGTATTTTAAAATATCTATATATTTAATGTAAACGACGATGTTTGAAAACAAATCAGAAATGTGAGGTTATGTTCATTCACTGCAACATGATAATATTATTTATTGCCAAATAGGATTGCAAATATTGTAAGAATACATCCTGGTGGAAAAATAATGAAACACGTCAATCTTTATATTATAATCAACATTATAGGTTACTAGTTTATTTTTTTAATAAACAATTCAGTAAAATCAAGAAATCTGTTCATTATTTGCTATATTTAATGTATTTGCTGGAGAAAAATAATGCTGTGACGTGTCAGAACTTTACAAAGGACGAGCTTTCTTTATCACAAAAGCGGGAGCTGATAAAGAGAAATCGATAAAGAGCGAAACGAAACACGACTGTCATTGGTTGTAAAACAAAATTCATTGGAACGTGATTGGTCATTGACTACCATTTGGGGAATGAGTTAAATAACCATAAGTAATGCCACGAGTGGTTTCCAATTTATCTAGAGGATTTGAAAATAAATTTGATAGAGGGTAAGTTTGAACCTCCAAGACAATGTGGACGACTTGAGAAAAGAATATGAAAGTGCAAATGGAACATTTTTTATGTATTAAGTGCCGAATGTAAGTGTGCAGTCCAAGATACTTGACTGAAGGCTCCAAATAGAGAATACGCGGAGCTACAAAGGTGATTCTGATCGCAGAACGTCTTTGGTATTTAGTAAAGAGGATCGCCTGGATTTTGTTTTCATTAATCGTAATGTTCCAATTTAGGAAAAAGAATGGGAAATATTTAGGGAATTTGGGAACATATGGCTAGTTAGAGGAGGGGCTAGAAAGGATGATAGGTATGATCGAAGAAGGAAACTGTACAGAAATACGTTCTTATAAATAAATAATTATATAAAACTTTCCTCATTAGAGGATTGCCCCAAGGACAAAATGATACAGACAATTAATTTTGTAATTGATGAAATACATTTTTGTAAATATATTTTTAAAAAAATCAACTTGTAGGTCTAATTGAGCATACATGCTATAAAGTAATTTTGTAAATATGGTTTCTTAAAATTGAAATTGATCCTCTAATGACAGCGATGGCAATTCTAGAAAGATACACCCTGTCCAAATCTAAGGAATTCCAAAATTGGCTAAGAATCCTGGTTATAGTACCTCTTCCCCGATCATCAATCCTGTGACAGTTATATTATGTAGTTGGTATTATATTTTGTAATAGTCAATTGTTGGCTCATTTATGGCTTTCTTGTCAGAGTCAACTTCCTCAGGTTGGCCACTATGAGTCTCAAAACGAATTGTGGGATTTAATATCATACCAATTTTAGAGGATGGTCTAAATGCAATAATATATATTCGTCTGTTACTCCCATTAGTGGCCACACCATGTACTTCCTCATAAACTGTGTATCCAAAATCTCGCAAGGCTTCTGCCATCATATTTCGAATAGTGTGGTGCCGACATATTTCTCAGTGATTCTCCAAATACAGAAGGAGAGATAAGACTGCACCCTGAGGGACTTTTCCTCGCAATCAGAATTATACAGACTAATCGACACATAGAATTGTCGGTTACTGAGGTATGTTGATATCATTTCAATTAATTGTTTTGAAATATTAAATTTATTTAATTTATAGATAAGTGCATTAATCCAATGTCGTATTTTAAGGCTTGTCGATATCAAGAAAACTGAGAATGTACTACTGTTGTTGTTGAAACCCGTGATATAACACTGGAGCAAGTAGCAGCTGTGGTACTATGTGGTTTTGTGGCGTTTTGGCAGAATTTGTTTTTCAATAACTTCAATTTGAGTATAGAAATTGCGAGTTTTTCCAGTATTTTGGTAGCACTGGTAGCAGTCTGAGTTAGTTTAGTTTAGGTTAGTTTAAGATAGGCAGGTACTCGGTAATCTTAATGTTTTATTAGCGTATTTTTCATGACTTGGCTCCCTGTACAAAACGTAGTATATTTCAGTCATAGACGAATTTATATTTGATGTCTATAACACCAGCTGTGGTCTCGAGGTAGCGTGCTGCCTAGTCACACAGCGGGCCGGGTTCGATCCCGGTCGGGGCAGTTTTTTGTGGGTGAAGTTTTTATCGGGGTTTTCCTCACCTGGAAGACAATGTCAGGAAAACGTTAAGGCCCAAACGGTCCCCGAAATTATATGGCTATCATCCTTATCATCATCATCATCATCATCCTTTACCGCTGTGAAAAGCAACGGGAAGCTACCACACCTACAATTCCCTAGTAAAGCTGCAAGCATAGCATGAAAATGCTATGATTGCAGTGAAGGACCTGCCTTCGGGCAGAATTACTATGGATGGATGGAACACAATGTTATACATGTATTGGCGAATCATAATTTATATTCCTTTATCTACTCACACAGACACGCGCGCGCGCACACACACACACACACACACACACACACACTATATATATATATATATATATGTATCAGCCTCATCGGCTAGTTGTCAGCGTTCATGAGGTCCCGGGTTCGATTCCCGGTCAGACCATAGGGATTTTTTCTTAAAGAGAATTATTCCTGTGGTTGCCCATGGACTGGAATTTAGGTTAAGTTTAGGTTAAGAACTCTCCTGGATCTTCATTATAATTTATCACCCATCATATGATCGGGGTAACTTAATTTCGCATTCCAGGTGCGCCAAACGTAAGAAATGGATTATAATTCCGCCAATGCCAGGGGAGAAAGAGAGAAATGTCGTAAAAACAGCCTGGTGGCATTAGACAATATATATATATATATATATATATATAAAGTCCCATGGGAGAGTTCATTTTTAACTTACCTGATATATTTTCAAAGTCCTGTAGAACAACAGTGCGCATGCGCCAGAGTTTATAGAGCCAGTAATAACCCACCATCGAACGACATATCGATATTATCGTTGTTTCGATTATTATCTTTTTATGTATTTAGAGACTTTTAAAATGTAACTAACCTAAAAGCTAACTAAATAGCTCATTCTTAACCTAATTCAATTACTCTAACCTAGGGTGGATCCCATGAAACGCTCTTTTTTCACTCCTTAATAATCGCAACCATCGATAACCCACTGGTTCCAACTATATAATATACTCTGTGAGAAAATAGCCAAGTTACAATCACAATATGTGTATTTGAATAAATACTTAAAAATTCTTAAAATAAATTATAAAAATTGTTTTAAATATTTTAAAATATTTAAAAATGTTACTAAATACAGAAGAAGAATTACAATTCACAACCAATAAGCAGAAAAAACAAGGTTGTTTGTAAACTAGAGCCGCCCCATGTATTATTTATCCGAATTCGTTGTCATCAAACAGCTGAATAATATTTCGAAAATTATGGATTTTTCTTATTTTGAAAAAAAATTAGTCTTGCTGCTGAAGAACAACGTACCGATTCCAGTTAACGGCCTCTAGTTCATTCCTAGATTATATAATAAATGGAGTTTATGCCTCCGTCAGTTGTTGGGGTTCTGTGAATGTTATGTATTCCTGAGTAATTATAATTTACCACCAAAGGAAGGTAACTTGTTAACTTACCTCTATACGATAATGGTTGGAAACATGTCACAAATGTTGGTACCATTATTGAAGCTCCCGTACTTTGAATCACTTGTGAGCAAATGCATATTTTTTTTTTGCACCTATTTGATTAAAATATAAATAACTTTGTTTCATAGCAACGAACAACACATGACAAATAGACTGAATGGATACGACGATAAATGATCTGATATAAATTTAATACAATATTTAAAATAATATATCGTAAATAATTTATATTAAGAATTCATCCATAGTAATTCTGCCCGAAGGCAGGTCTTTCACTGCAATCATAGCAATTTCATGCTATGCTTTGCAGCTTTACTAAGGAATTGTAGGTGTTGTAGCTCTGCGTTGCTTTCCACACCGGTGAGGATGATAATGATAATGATTAAGATGATGATGATGGGGGTCATATGTTTCGGGGACCGTTTGGGCCTAAAGTTTTCCTGACATTTCTCTTACAGGTGAGGAAAAACCCCGATAATTAAAACTCACCCAGAAAAAACTGCCCCGACCGGGATCGAACCCGGGCGCGCTGCGTGACAAGGCAACACGCAACCTCGAGACCACAGCGATGGATATATTAAGGAATAGTGGGTTGAAAAATGTATGTATCAAATTTGCAAGGTAAAGATAATTGTCGTCACGATCCCCAATTTTGGCTCTTTCAAAATTCTTGCAAAACAATTTTGAATATGATTTGTAATAAAAATGCTCTTTGGGCTTGAAGAGAATTAGGATTGATAATGTCCTCGACGTGTAATAAGGCCGTTACCTACTTTAAAGCATAAATACCTGCGATGAAAACTATTTGATATTTCGTTCAATAGTGATTCCGAATTAAGGGAATCATAAACTAATAAATTAATGTTATTATATTATAGTTCTGTCCACCCCTGAGGTCTCGAGGGTAGCGTGCTGCATTGCCACACAGAGGGCGCTGGTTCGATTCCCGTCGTAGCAGGCTCCCGAGTGAGTTTTTTAGGTTTTTTCCTCAGCTGTAGGACAAATTGTTAGGAAACTTAGGGTCCAACGATCCACGCCACGCAAATCATTCGGCCATCATCATTATTTATTATTTTATTATATTATTTTTATTATTATTTTATTATTATTATATATTATTATTTATTATCATCTTCACGTTGTGGAAACAACGGGAGCTAAAACCTATAATTCCCTAGTAAGCTGTCAGAGCATAGCATGAAAATGGTGTGATGCATTGAAGGGCCTGCCCTCGGCAGATATTACATGAATGGTTTATAGGCTATCATACAATAATTACTATTACTATTGATTTATAACAAACATTATGGTATGGTAGTATTCGTTGCTGATTGTAGCAGAAGATTTCCCTTGTTTTTTAGTTTTCCACCTCTATGCTCACGCCACCAGTGTGCCGACCACACAAGATATGGAGCGGTCTCCTGCATAGTGTTCAGACAGTGTCAGGGCCACTCAGAGACAACACGAGGACAAAACACTCCCTTCTACAAACATTCATATAAACATGGGGGATTGTGATATGATTATTGAGTTCTGGGAACAGTTGGGTCTTACAGTTTCCTGAATACGGTTTATAGTTGAAGAAAAACAGGAAATACACAACACCCAGGAACGTGACCCGACTGGAGATCGATTCTTTCCGTGGTTCCAGGGCAAGACACTAAATGAATTACATAATTATCCTTATATAAACGTCGTTGATGCGAAAGTAATAAAGTATATGCTATTCAGATTACACGTTGTTTTCTCCATACATTATTCTATAAATGCTTTAAGTTCGAAAATTAACATGAAGGTGTGCGTAGGCCCAATTAGTCACTGTTTTTGTAACACGTATATTGTAAATGAGTTTAATGATGAATGGATCGTGAAAATTATATCTTTCTTTTGCCTTTGCAACTAAAAGAAAACCAGTTACCTTATTCTTACAGGAATTGACTCGTTAACTTGTGATTTGTTTTCAACTGAATTTTTCGTGTGCTTGTTGCCTGATAGCTTATAAGATCGATACAAGTTAACAACATAAACATCATGACATAGACGAGCATAACAAATCGATATAAGAAGTTCATATACTGGCTGTAAAGATTATATACGTTTTGTATAAGCAGACAAATATAAACTTCAACATAGATGCAAAAGGACCCTCAGAGTTTTATGTACGCGGGGGGAAGTCAAGCTATGCAAAACGCATCATAAACGCTGGTCACCGAATGGCATATAGAACACCCTATCCATATTCACAGAGGAACCACTTCCAGCTAAAATAATCTACTAGAGACCTTGAATCACGAAAGAATCAACAATACCTTGCTACTAAATGAGAACACACCCAAACGTAATTCCCTTACAAAGAGGTAAAACAGTCAGTCCTACTGGCGACGCAACAAGACCACCAAGTCTACGCATCTAAGTACAACAAGAGCGCATACGTATCCTGCGATGATGGAAGTTACCTTCCGAAATGCTTCCACTTAATATATTTTAAATACATAATTTAATAAAGTTGGGACCGATGCAGCTCCCAAACTATGTATATTATTTTTTTAATTTAATTATATCTATGACATCACATAAACGAATTTGATATAATTGTTTAGTATTGAGATATAAACTCACACGAGAAAAATTAGTATTAATATCAGTAGTAGATTAGTAAGATCAAATATAGGCATTTCTACGAAAATAAGACGACAGGTACCCAGAATTCATTGGAATGGTGCCCCTGGAGAAGAACGATAGCAAAAACTCGAAACTCGTGGATTAAGAAATAAAAGTGATTGGAGAACAGGAGGACATGGAGTGGAGGGATAGGGATGGTGGAGAAGAGAAATAATGCTTTAGGCACAGAAGATGTGTAAATATTTAAATCCTTAATAAATGTTAAACATTTCTAATTGCATGTTTTCTATATTTAATACAGAAGGGAGATTACTTCGGAACCAGCAAAATCGAACCATGCATCGAAGTTGAGGGACTTCCTTATTCACGCATTCCTTTGTGAAATTTTTTTATAATGACTATTCTAATAAATTGCATAAGGGTATCCACTGATATGGGAATTTAAATGTTTATACAATAGTTATTACAGAATATTAACCCCAGTGAATACAGACTACGTGAAACAAGGTCATCATTTAAAATTATTATCCTCCCTGGAATCGAACCCATGTATGTAGTGTAGGTGGGATATACCTGCCACGCACTGATTGAAACAACGACCAAATACAATGGTTTTTAGAATTAAATCCACTATCTAATTAGGAAATAGTTTGGTGTGAGATGAATTGAATCAAGATATTGGTGCCGTAAAGGAGAAAGAACTTTGCCCGTGAACTCCAGGAGACCAATTTTTCACAGTCTCTGATCCCTGTACTTTGTCACTCTCCTGCTAATTCCAATTCACCGACGTCTGCCTGTCAAAACATTAAGGCTGGCGAAACTTGTAGGATCATGATCGGTACACTTCCCGTGGAAACTCTCGCCACCGATCTTGCCGGAAGGAATGAAGAGACTATAGATCTCTGGAATGGAACCAGATCATTCGATGACTGGCGGGTCTTTATATTTTTTTCCTTTTGGCAGAATAATGTTCCACGTAACTCACCTGTAAATATATTTTTCACACATCCTCAATGACTATGTGGGATAGTTCTCACAAAACTCTTTGAAAAATTAAAATATTTTGTCCTCTCCGCTTTCTAAAGCTTTCGTTTCAATATTTTAGGACTTTGAGAGCAACCATTTAAAACAACTTAATTCAACGAATTCTGCATTGGGCTTCGCATAGGAATATTAAACAATTACATATTTAACCTATTCAGGATTTTTAAAACTGACCAAACCCTCTGGCGGCACTATGGTCTAGGTCGACTCAGCCCTCTAACGGAAATGAGTACCAGACACTGTTCTGGGGGTTATAGGCGGCCGTCACGCAGGGCTGACAAACCGGCTGAATATAATATGTGCCGATTGTCTATCAAAAAGTGGAGCCCTTACTCCTACTACCCAAGGGGCTCTCCGGGCCTGTGTGGGATCACTTTACTGGACTTTAAAAATTTGTAATTGTATATTTTAAGAGACTAGCATAACACTATGTGATACGCGCTAGTCGCCATTGTATATTTTATTTCTTTATTTACGGGGACTTGCACGCTCAAATGGTTAAAATCGAATTGATACCAATGAAAATGAGTCATAATCTGCTTGGTTTACATCACAAACTATAGAACTTACCTCTGGATATTAGTTAAAACAGATGTTAAAGGTGTCTTTAAGAAAAATCTCTCACGATATAAAATATAGTAATGTTTAATATATAAACTTTTCAAACGAAACAGTACTAGAAAATGCCGTTTCTGGTATTAATTGTAATGTATAAATACAATAGTATGTTTGGTGACGGCCCAAGGCTAGTGGTCAGAGATGTGACTATACGTTCATGAGGTCTCTGGGTGGATCTGACCCGTCAGACACTGGAGTTTTTTCCTATGGTCGGCTCATGGTCTGGATTGAAACAAGTTTAGTTAAGGATTCTCCGGTGCTTCATAGTATTCATTAAAGCCATCATGTTTCATGGGGGATAAGAATGATGTGTAGTCCAGGCGCTCAAACTGAACCCCATTCGTTAAGACTTACATATCAAAATTTATTTTAATTCAAGTCGAGAGAAAAGAGAAAGCTAAGATTGTTATATCAAAATAGTATAACTCAAACAAAATAGGATCAACTCAGTATAATTAGGTTCGATTTCAATCCAGGCGCCAATGTATCTGGACGAATCTAAGCAGAGGTCTCTCGTTTGTATTTATTTATATTTCTGGAGCTGTTTGTAAAGCGGTAAGTCTACGATATGGGATATCTATGGCTCATTTCCTATCCAAGACGATGTATCAGGTAATTTACGTCCCTAAAAATTCCATTAACCTAGCAAGATTGCCACATGTCGAAACTCGAAACCGGAGACGGCATGATAATTCACTTGTGAAACAGGATCCGACCGTTTAACTAAAGAAACGCCATTTTCAAGGTTGATACAAAATATTGTAGGTAGTTAAAAAATAATTGGACATTTGTTGGTAAGAAAATTAATGCAACAACAGATAACAGTTAACCCGTCTTTCCGAGGGAATTGGTTAATATGAGTGGGATACAGTGTCCCCAGTCAGGGAGAATACCAAACATGGTCGTCAAGACAACTGCTGTTATAATAAAACAAAAGGAAAGAATACTATAGGGTTAATAAGGGATTAGGAAGTTTGGAAAAATAATGACGTATCTCAAGAAACAGTACAACTTCATATTAATTTATCGGCGTGAACATTATAAGAAAGCAGTTATTTCTCGTATGACACTTGTTATGTTCCACCTGTGTTA